>JANSJX010000516.1:0-23864 GCA_026168455.1 Theocolax elegans | reverse complement strand
CACGCACACTCACACACGTAAATACACGTCGATACACACACTCACGTATAAAGCAAACAGAGTCATTTTCATATATTATAGTGAAACACAGTGCACGAAAGTATATATACATAGAGAGGAGAGAGAGAAGGGCAAAAGAGAATGAATTCCTTAACGAAGAGCGAAAGCCGCGTTTTGTTCTTCGTGTGTAACTAAAAGGACGAGCCTCCGTGTAGCATATGATAAATTACATAGTTTTCCATGAGGTTTCGCGTGCCTTCCCACGAGGACTGTGTGTCGTCTATATGTGTGTGTGTGTGTACTTGCACCGCCGTTTCGTGCGATCTGTATATAGCTCTATACACGAAAGACGAGAGAGAGAGAGAGAGAGAGAGAGAGAGAGAGAGAGAGAGAGAGAGAGAAATGCCAAAGGCGACAAGCGTCGAAAGTTTCGGTACAATGGGAGATCCGACCCGCCTTCTAAACAAACAGACACCACAGGCCGTATTTCAGGCTTTAAGAGCATACATCAGGCCTAAAAATTTCTGCGCCAGCCTGAAATCCGGTCCGACCCGAGGCGTCCGTTCGTCCAAAAGGCGAAATTCGTAAAAATCCGGTCAGCTTTTAGGCCTGAAATCCGCCCCAGAAATACGGAATACGGAAACCGTGAAAATTCGGCCAGATTTTAAGCCTGAAATCCGCTCCACAAGTCTGAAATTCCGGTCCGTGGCGTCCGTTCCTTCAAAAGGCGAAATCCGCTAGAAATCGCGAAAATCCGACCTGTGGCGTCCGTTCGTTCAAAAGGCGAAATCCGCTGGAAATCGCGAAAATCCGACCTGTGGCGTCCGTTCGTTCAAAAGGCGAAATCCGTCGTAAAACGTCAAAATCCGACCCGAGGCGTTCGTTCGTCCAAAAGGCGAAATTCGCCTGAAAACGTGAAAATCTGGCCGTACTTCAGGCTTAAAATCCGCTCCGCAAGTCTGAAATCCGGTCCGTGGCGTCCGTTCGTTCAAAAGGCGAAATCCGCTGGAAAACGCGAAAATCCGACCTGTGGCGTCCGTTCGTTCAAAAGGCGAAATCCGTCGTAAAACGTCAATATCCGACCCGATGCGTTCGTTCGTCCAAAAGGCGGAATTGGCCGGAAAACGTGAAAATCTGGCCGTACTTCAAGCTTAAAATCCGCTCCGCAAGTCTGAAATCCGGTCCGTGGCGTACGTTCGTTCATAAGGCGAAATTTGCCGGAAAACGTCAAAATCCGACCCGAGGCGTCCGTTCGTCCAAAAGGCGAAATTCGTAAAAATCCGGTCAGCTTTTAGGCCTGAAATCCGCTCCAGAAATACGGAATACGGAAAACGTGAAAATACGGCCAGATTTTAGGCCTGAAATCCGCTCCGCAAGTCTGAAAATCCGGTCCCTGGCGTCCGTTCGTTCAAAAGGCGAAATCCGTTGGAAAATGCGAAAATCCGACCTGTGGCGTCCGTTCGTTCAAAAGGCGAAATCCGTCGTAAAACGTCAAAATCCGACCCGAGGCGTTCGTTCGTCCAAAAGGCGAAATTCGCCGGAAAACGTGAAAATCTGGCCGTACTTCAGGCTTAAAATCCGTTCCGCAAGTCTGAAATCCGATCCGTGGCGTCCGTTCGTTCAAAAGGCGAAATTCGCCGCAAAACGTGAAATGGGAGCTATCCCTACAGAAAATGATTACTTAAAATTTATACGTAATTATTTACGTAATTATATGACATATTCGATCTCGTGAAAATAAACGTTAATATTTACGTAAGGGGATGGAAGCAAGTTTTACGTAATATTTGAACGTAATATAAATACGTAACATTTATACCTAATGAATTTGACTTTGCTGACTTATGAACAGTGGTGGGTACGTATCTTACACACCGTAACATACGTGTATTTATACGTGTATAATACGTGTATAATACACAGCTGCATATTATACTGTAAATTACGCATTGTTTGGAATAATCGACGATTCGTCACGCCTTCGCGGTATGGCGTACTGAAGTAGCATTAAGGATTATATATTTTATATATAACCTCAAAATTATATAAAAATAAGAAAATTAGTCAAAAATGCCTCGACCTACTCATTCTGTTTGGAACGAAGGGATTTTAAAGAAAAGTATTCTAGAAAATGTCAGAGAAAAAGTTGGCGCACTTTGCACACAGTGTAACAAATTTCTACTAACTAGTACAATAGTACAATATTATTATAACACTTTATTAATTAAAATATAAATTGAAGCAGCTTAACGTTTACTAAAGTTATTGTTGTACAGATTTTAACGATTGTTTTGTTTGCTTAATATTCGAATTTCTTATATACTGTATAATACGTCTATTGTACTCATATTTTACGCATATGATACGTGGATAATATAATTTTCAATATTTTAAAATATACTGTATATTACGCGTATTATACTCGTATTATACGTGTACGTATAAAACAACGAAAATTTTCAGTTTACCCACCACTGCTTATGAAACTACGACGATGATTGGTTAATTTCGAAAACTACCAATCAGAATTGCGATCCGCCAATACAGTCTTTTCGGTACAGCAGAGCACTTACGTACACACAGCCGTAAATTGATAGATTTTTTTTTTCCTTCCTTAAAGAGTTATCGGCTCCAAGCCATGTACTCCACAATTGATAGATTGAATTGAAAAGCATTTTAGAAGACGCCTGATCACCATAATTTATTAAGTTATAAGAGATTATAATTATTCATATAAATAAATAAGCTTGTTTCAATTCAATGTCAACTCTTAATGGTATTCATGTGTCGATAACAAAATAACAATTTCAAAGATTGTTTGACTCGTTGGTGTCAAGATAAAGAGTTTTTGGATGAGTCTACACAACAATATAGGAAAACCTCAAAAGATAATAGAATTCAAGGTTAGAGTAAGTAATATGAATTTTAGTCATCGACAATTGAATAATTATAATTGTTTAATATTGTTTTGCTAGTTTAGGATTATGCATTTATTTGAATGAAAAATTACAACTACAATTTAAGGGGTCAAGCCTGGGTTAAATGTTTTCAATAAATAAATAATTATTATTAGAATAATTTTTTTTTTTTAATTCTTCTCACATATTAATTTTTTTTACATAATATATATGTATTATACATTATATTTATCAATATAAAAAATGTTTATAATGCATTTTTAATCCTGGTTATTAAACTTATAATGATATTAAAAAATTGATTAATTTTTGCAGTTGCCGTAGGATATTGAAGCATTGAATGCATCTTTTAATGTCTAATAAGGCTTAAAATGTTCATGGAATATACGTTTACAGACTTATGTTTTTCCTTTTCTGAAAAAAAATTAATAACAATGTATTAAATATAAAAGTTGATAATAACAAGAAAAATAGTGAATGTTATGTACGTATACGTACATAACATTCACCTAAAACTTATCTTTTTAAAAATTGGGCAACATAAGTCCGTAGAAATATATATTTTAAAAGTTTCCCCAAAATTTCAAAGTGATTCATCAACCTGGCTCTGAAATATCCTGCGGCAAGTAAGCTAAAATCATTAAAAAAGCATTAATGAGATAAATGCATTTAAAGTTTCACTTATTAGATTTAAAGTTTTACTTATTTTATAATTCTAATACCATATTCTTCAGGTATCGTACAATTTGTATGTGTAATCTTAATAATATGTATATTTAATAGGTTTATAGTGACTTTTTTCTGGTTTTATTAATATAATACTCAGTATATTTTTTTAATATACATGTATTATCTAAAATAACAGAAAGTCAACTTCAAGAATCAGTTTCTTTATAAAAAGAGGAATAAAATTTTTTAAAACTAAAAGAATACTTAGCTATTATTGAATATTAATACATGATTATTTTGTATATAGTTTATGACTATTTTGTATAATAATATTTATACTATGATTATTATATTATATTATATGATTATAATTTTTATTATAAGCATTAAATTTAATTAAAAGTATGTAAAGAATGCAGTAAAAAACAAATACTGTTTGACAGTTGTGTACAATATCTCTTTCTCTCTCTCTCACATGACAAGTCTTCCATAAGATTATTGATTTTTCGAATAGCCTTGTCAGGTGATAGAGAAAGAGAGAGGCATAGATAGTGTTACAGCTGCTAATGGAAGTGTGCACCAGCCACACGTTTGTAGTTCAGTTTTAAGCTATTATAATATCAAGTAGAATTATATATTATATATATTATATTATATAATATCTAAATAAAATAAGTAAAAAAAAACTAGTGGTTTATAAAACTGCATGAACAAATTATATCAGATAAGTATTTGCATAACCTTAAATTTATATTTGTTTATGTCAAGAAATTGATTCTTTGTTTCTCCATTTCAGCATAA
Source organism: Theocolax elegans (assembly GCA_026168455.1). Classification (NCBI taxonomy): domain Eukaryota; kingdom Metazoa; phylum Arthropoda; class Insecta; order Hymenoptera; family Cerocephalidae; genus Theocolax; species Theocolax elegans. Next base: position 19,476 of record JANSJX010000516.1, on the reverse strand, counting down.
CCAATGTGTCAACACTTAGATATACAATATTTGCAGAATACAGATAAAATTATAAACAAGTGTTTTGTTATGCTCAGTGTATTTGTGCTTAGTGCGATATTATGTGGTTGAAGTTATTTTATGTGTACTTATTTGTGAAAGTGTTTCAAACCTCCAATATAATTAGTATATTTCATGCCGTAAAGTACCACTCTCTATATTCTTTTGTTTCTTCTTATGGTCGCAATTCACATGCTCTGCAAAAATATTGCTTTGGAGGAACGTCAATTACTTTTTCATTCTCATGCAGTATCAACACCTTGAAGAGAATTGAATCCTCACTTCCTCCAAGAACCATCACCTGATACACTTATATGGCAATTCTGACTTGTTGAATCATATACTTGCTCGACAGTTGCTTTCATAGACTGTTTACCAACTTCTTTACAAACATTTTTATCTCTGTATTAATAATGTCATAATTACTGTGAGAAACTGGACTCGGCAAATCCATATTTCCACAAAAAGTATCTAAACCAGCATGCCCATGACCAAGAGTTCTCATTGTGTACACTAACATCTATTTATTTCATAAGCGTTACTTTTTTTCCAACTTTTCTACTTGAATATAATATTTATACTATGATTATTATATTATATTATATGATTATAATTTTTATTATAAGCATTAAATTTAATTAAAAGTATGTAAAGAATGCAGTAAAAACAAATACTGTTTGACAGTTGTGTACAATATCTCTTTCTCTCTCTCTCACATGACAAGTCTTCCATAAGATTATTGATTTTTCGAATAGCCTTGTCAGGTGGATAGAGAAAGAGAGAGGCATAGATAGTGTTACAGCTGCTAATGGAAGTGTGCACCAGCCACACGTTTGTAGTTCAGTTTTAAGCTATTATAATATCAAGTAGAATTATATATTATATATATTATATTATATAATATCTAAATAAAATAAGTAAAAAAAACTAGTGGTTTATAAAACTGCATGAACAAATTATATCAGATAAGTATTTGCATAACCTTAAATTTATATTTTGTTTATGTCAAGAAATTGATTCTTTGTTTCTCCATTTCAGCATAACCAATGTGTCAACACTTAGATATACAATATTTGCAGAATACAGATAAAATTATAAACAAGTGTTTTGTTATGCTCAGTGTATTTGTGCTTAGTGCGATATTATGTGGTTGAAGTTATTTTATGTGTACTTATTTGTGAAAGTGTTTCAAACCTCCAATATAATTAGTATATTTCATGCCGTAAAGTACCACTCTCTATATTCTTTTGTTTCTTCTTATGGTCGCAATTCACATGCTCTGCAAAAATATTGCTTTGGAGGAACGTCAATTACTTTTTCATTCTCATGCAGTATCAACACCTTGAAGAGAATTGAATCCTCACTTCCTCCAAGAACCATCACCTGATACACTTATATGGCAATTCTGACTTGTTGAATCATATACTTGCTCGACAGTTGCTTTCATAGACTGTTTACCAACTTCTTTACAAACATTTTTTATCTCTGTATTAATAATGTCATAATTACTGTGAGAAACTGGACTCGGCAAATCCATATTTCCACAAAAAGTATCTAAACCAGCATGCCCATGACCAAGAGTTCTCATTGTGTACACTAACATCTATTTATTTCATAAGCGTTACTTTTTTTCCAACTTTTCTACTTGAATCAATAACAAATACCTTAAAACAGTTTGTACATGTTATTGTTATTTTACTTCCCAAACCTCTCACATCAACTTCAGAAAATTTAACTGTACCATGACAATTCTGACAAACTAAAAATTCTTCTAATGTTGGGAAAAGTAGTGATATATCTATAATTTTATTTTCTGTGCTACTTTTTTCAATGGTATCAGTTTTTAACTTTTTACTTGATCTGGATCAATGTTGATGGAAGTGCATCGTAGTTGGATCTTACTGATGTTGATAATTTTTTTATGAGCAGATGTACCAGGTATTCTGTTACTTGAGTCTGGCATTTGTTTTACTGCTCGTTTTTTGTATAAACTTATAATTAATTTCTTAAAACTAATAAAATTTAAAGTTAAAAATATACTTTTAATTTAAAATCCACTGAGTATTTACTAAAATAATGTAAATACTTTATCAATGCAGGCAATATTTACTTCAAATAGAACTGTACGTATTTGTGCAATATATTAGAGTAAAAAGAATCATTTATTTATTAACTATTAAATTTGAATCGTATGGTAAAGTAGATTTCTACTTTACCAAACTCTACGCTTGATAGTTGCTTCGTTTAATATACTTGTATGTAAACGTCGAAAACCTCGCAATTATTATTTTAGTTAAATTAAAATAAAATGTATTTTTTTGCAAAAATAATTTTAGAGAAATAATGTCTATTGATGCTTACTTTATTTCAATTATAACTTGCGAAAAAATTTTTTGTTTTTTTTCAAATTTTGGGATAATGTTTTATGTAAGAAATACTTTCAGTTTAACCCAGGCTTGACCCCTTAATTTTCATAAAAAGTAATGAATACAACAATGTACAAATAATTTACACCCAATTTACATTCAAAAATATATAACTAAATACACCCTTAAATATACAAGACTATAGTAAAATTAATTCTTAATAATAATATAATTTTAAAGTCTTTGATAAATAATCATCCTCGTCGTCTTCATTCTTAACAATGTAAGCAGATGATGCATCTAGATTCAATTTCCATCGTCTCCATAATACTTCTCTCACTATAAATTGTGAAAGAATATCTGGAGATACAGTGATTGAATCAATTGAAACGGATAATGTCCATCATACTTGTGCTATTAAAACTTCCTGCAAGAATGTAATTTACATTTATAAAATTATATTGTTATAAATTATTTCTTTTTTCTCTTTAAAAATTTTGTAGCATCTAAATATTTCAAAACTGATTCATCGTCAAAACTCAAAACATCATTTATAATCCCTAGTAATCTAATGGAATATAATCCCTGTTGAAAAAATCGAGGTGGATATCCAGCTCGATTTCGAGGTCGATTTCGAGCTGGATTTCGAGCTGGATTCGACTCGATTTTGCCTCGATTTGACTCGATTTTTGGCCTCGATTTCGAGCTGAATCCACCTCGACTGGTGTCTCGATTTCGACCTGGATCGGGCTCGATTTCGAGCTCAATGGGCCTCGATTTCGACCTGGATCGGCCTCGATTTTGAGCTCGATAGGCCTCGACTTCGGGCTGTAGATCGGACTCGATTTCGAGCTCGATTGGCTCGATTTCGGGCTGGATCGGCCTCGATTTCGAGCTGGATGGGACTCGACTTCGAGCTCGATTGGCCTCGATTTCGGGCTGGATCGGACCCGATTTCGAGCTCGATTGGCCTCGATTTCGGGCTCGATTGGCCACGATTTCGAGTCGATTGGCCTCGATTTCGAGCTGGATCGGGCTCGATTTCGAGTTCGATGGGCCTCGATTTTGACCTGGATCGAATTATTTTTAGAATCAAATGGTTTGTTTTGTCATATTTACAATAATATAGAAATAAAGCATTATTGGAACTAATAATAACTTTTATTTATAGAACAGGTAGCAGTTTAATGTAAGTAAATTGTAAATGTAAGTATTGTATTTTATATAATAAATTAGTTTTTTTACGTACCTTATTGAGGAAATTCTTGCCAGATTTGCATTCTAATTTTGTAGTAGTCTTGCTACGTTTTTAAATACATTTTTGAGTATTATTGTTATCTGAACGTTACATTATTAATTACATTATTAATTATGAGGGTTATAATGTATCTGAGTTCAAGGTATGTTTTCATTTGATTATTTTTATTGATAGTTGATACTGCATGACGTGGTTATACATATTCATCGAAACTTAATTTAACCTTTAGGCTGCCAGCTTGGCTCAGATACAGTAATGTATATGAAGTTGCCATAGTCAAAACTGATATGTTTGTTTACTTTTTGGCATACTTGTGTTGCATTACTATCAATTGTGAGAAGATTTTAATATATATTTTATCGGTTTCACAGCCTAAAGCGCAAGAAAAATTTCATAACTCTCGTTACAGAAAAGTTTAAGTGATATTATTCTTTTGACAACACAAGAGCATTTGCAGGTGACCTTGATAACCTGATACCGTTGAAAAAAAATAGTAGTTCGCTTATATGATTATGCATAACATCTTATAATCTTAAATATCTGCCAAAATTTCCTAGCCAGACTGGCTCAAGTTTAATCCTCCCGTGACATTCAAACTCCTGTTGACGTATTGAATTATACATATAAATTTCACTTTTTAAAAATATTAATTTTGAAATCAAAATACCGGCAATCTAAAGGTTAAATAAGCTATGTTAAATTTTATAGGATCGTATTAATAATATTACACTATTTTGGAAACAATATCTTTTTATTTTTCTATAAAAATATAAATTCTGTTGGGTTTATATTATATCTTACAGCAACGTTAAGGTTAAAACTATTATTTTCTTTACTTATCTTATTATTTTTGGACGTCCTCTTTAGATTTAAATATTTACTTCAAGTTTGCCAATACTTATGAGGTACTGGACATATACATTGGTTTTCATTCACAGCCATTAAAATACAAATATTTTTTATTTTATTGGTGTCGATTACTTGTATTTGAGGATTTGTGGCAACAATCTTCTTAATAATGACTTGTTCATTAGATATACAATGTTCTGTTATTAGCTGCTTATACGCTGTATACTCTTTGGAATTGTTATTGTCAATAAGAAATTGTTGCATTTGTATAAACTCACCATTGACTGTTTGCGCATACGAATTATCTGATCGTCGATTACTTTTTTTTGAAAAATTAAACAAACATTTATCTTTAACAATTTTTTTATAAGCTGTTACATCTTCTGCAGACAAATTTAATTGCTGCAATACATCTTCATTTACTGATAATGGCTTTCCAAAATATCGAAATTGTTCTGATTTCGTGCTTTTTGCAGTAATTTTGTTCTCTAAATAATAACAATAATCCATATAGAAGAAAATTGTTTTAAAGCAACGTGTTTTTCTAAAATTATTATGCTTTCTTGTACTGTAAGACTTCTACAAATTTGACTAAGTACACCTCTTGCTGCATGAACTTTTGAAACAATTTTACCATTACCAGATTCAAATGGGTAACCATAATGCACCCATAGTGGTCCCTAATTGACTACACTCTGTGCTAGGTGAGTTAATTGGTGAACATTTAAAGACATTGCGTCTACTCCGTAATAAACCTCCGTTAAAGCAACAAATTTTTTTAATAAGTAATCAGCACGCTGTTATTCCAATTGATTAATTGACTCCTTCAGCAGTAAATGATAGCCTTCCACTAATAAAACCCAATGTTGTAGAAATTTGTCAAAATTAGGTATTTCAGCTAATATTACGGTACTGTAAAATAAAAGCCAATTCACCCACTCTTTAGCCTTCCAGTAGCTGCGATCATATATTGAACGCAATAATCTGGCGAGCTGTTGTGGAACCCTGAATTGCGTAATTTGTTTATCAATATTACCCATATAAATATTTGATATGCTGTATGGCTTGTTAGAAGTTTTATACCAGTAGTCAGAAAATTGTTTTGATATTCCTAAATCTATACAGTGCATCACATCTGGTACGAATCCAGGTTGAAATCGACGCCAATCGAGCCCGTATTCGAAATCGAGTCCACAAGCGAGGCCAATAGAACGCCAAATTGATCCGAAAATGAAGCAACGATTGAGACCGACCCAGTTCGTCAAGGCAATTGAGCGCAAAAGCGAGGCCGATCGAGATTTAAAATCGAGGCCGACCGAGCCCAACATCGAGACTTATCGAGTCGCCAATTAAGTCCTCGATCAAGGTCATCCAGCTGGAAATCGAGTTCCTGATCGAGGCCATCGAGCTGGTAAACAAGTTGCCAATCAAGGCCAATCGATCGCGAAATCGAGGCCAATCGAGCCCGAAATCGAGATCTATCGAGTCCTCGATCGAGACCCTGATTTAAGCCGATCGAGCCCGAAATCGAGGCCGATCCAGCTTGAAATCTAAGCAATTAGAGCACAAATTGAGACCAGTCGAGGTCGAAATCAACGCCCATTTTGCACAAAATCAAGGTTAATCGAGCGCTAAATCAAGCCCGAAATCGATGCTAATCGATCTCGAAATCGAGGCCGATCCAGGTCGAAATCGTGGCCATTCCAGCTTGAATTCGAGGTCGATCCAGCCCAAAATCGTGGCCTATTGAGATCAAAATCGAGTCCGATATACAGCCCGAAATCGAGACCGATCCAGCCCAAAATCGTGGCCAATCAGCTCGAAATCGATGTCGATCCAGGTCGAAATCGAGGCCATTCCAGTTTGAATTCGAGGCCGATCCAGGTCGAAATCAAGGTCATTCCAGCTTGAATTCGAGGCCGATCCATCTCGAAATCAAGTCCGATCCAGCCCGAAATCGAGTCCGATCCACAGCCCGAAATCGAGGCCAATCGAGTTCGAAATCGATGCCGATCCAGGTCGAAATCGAGGCCATTCCAGTTTGAATTCGAGGCCGATCCACAGCCCGAAATCAAGTCCGATCCAGCCCTAAATCTAGGCCAATCGAGTTCGAAATCGAGTCCGATCCACAGCCCGAAATCGAGGCCAATCGAGCTCGAAATCGAGTAGTAAATATTAAATAATTATAGATCATATAATTTGAACATGTCTTAATAAAAACATTGTTGCAATTTTAAACTAATTATTGCTTATTTATATTTTTCTTGCGTATTAGTAAAGCTTACAGCACTGAAAATTTTAATTATAATTAAAAGATACCGTTTAGATTAAATGTGAACAAAATAATGGAACATGTTTTATTTACATTTTACATTTTTACTCGAGAACAAAACGTAACTCAGGTTTAAAATTTTTACAGCGATAAGTACTTGATATTGCCTATATTCATAATTTTTTTCAACCAAAATTATGCATAATTTTTTGAGCTAGGAATATTTTTTAAAGATTGTCTATTTTAGCAATAACTTAAAAATAAATGAAGATAACCTTATAAACCTAGAACCAGAAGATAAATAAATTTATGCTCTACAAATCTTTATTTTACAGACATAGCTTGTGACATGGCAGTTTACACTGCATTCCAGTTCTTAGAATTATTAAATACAATTTTTCCTAAGCTCCGTGGCTTATAAGCCAATGTCTCCCTCGGAATCTAGTTAGGTTTGTCACACACACACACACACACACACACACACACACACACACACACACACACACACACACACACACACCACACGCACACACGCACACGCACACGCACACGCACACGCACACACACACAGAAATTTTTTTTAATTTTCATATTTTTACTCCTCAAGTGTCAAAACATCGATAAAAAATAAATTTAGCATAAAATTTTTTTTTACTAATGCAATCTTTCTTCACGAGGAAGCAAAAATTATAATTATTCAATTGTCAATGATATGTATATTGCATGAATAAAATAATTATGATGTCTTATAACCTAATAAATTATGTTAAAAAGGCGTCTTTTAAAATAAAATTCAATTCAATTTAATACGTAAATAGATTTCACGATATGACCCAGGTGTCGACGATAGGTGTGCGGTGTGAGTAGACATTGGAGGGCGTAGGAACGAAAAGAACAAACTTAACATACCGTAAGTAATAAAAAGCTTGTTTTAACCTCCAAAATTATTTTTTTGAATCAAATAAATTTGAGCGACAAATATATTAATATTTTGGGTGAATAATTATAGGTAACGTATATAAGAAAAATGGATGTGGCATTAAATGAATTTGATTTTTGTAAAAGCAATCAGTTTATTAATCAAATAAATGAATTTTTAAATTTGAAAAGGAACATTCAAGTTTCTACTTCGATATTTAAAACTAAGTGCCAAAGAAAACTGGAAGGCAAAACAAACAAGGGACTAGCATATGATGATGTCTTCTATAGAAAATTAGTCAAATACTTAGATGAGCGTAAAGATGACGAAGGAACAAACTTATCTGAACCGCTTTCAAAACAGTTTGTAGATCAAATAGCTAGAAATATTTATTGCAAGCCGCGACCTAAAAATTCGACAAGCATAGAAAAATTTATTTCAAAATATCATGAAGCAATCGAAGAAGATGTTAGAAGTACGTAAAATAACTTTCTCCGCATCAGTATGAACTTACTCTACCTTTGCAGATTAGCAATAAGCACTGTACGAGGAAGCTACTTGCTAATATCTATTAGTACTTATTTTTAAGGGGTAACACCACTCTAGGATTTTCAAAAAATAGATTTTTTTTCTTAAAGTATACTTTAGACTCTTAAAAATAACATTCATTTTGTACAAAAATGTTAATAAAAAAATTATTTTTTACACATTAATATATGTTAAATGAACCATCTAAATATGTATATTACTCCTTTTCCCACAATCCCACAATAAATTGTACAAATTAGGCCTTTCTTTCGACCTCTAAAGTGGTGTTACCCCTTAATATGTATCTGCCCCCTTGAGCCCAAAATTTCCGGACTGTTTATAATATTTTCTTATATTTTTCTAGAATATTCAACGAGCAATGACCTGCAGACAATCACTGCGCCAAAACTGCAGGAGTTAAAAGTTTTTGAATATAAATTAATAATTGTGTGCATTTATTATTGCTTATCAGACTTCTTTAATTGTATTTTTAAAAATATAAAGATGGACTTTCAAACAAAACAGATGGTTGTAAACCTTCTTTTTGGAAATGGGCCAAGCAGGTTGAATAATGCCAAAATCGACAATTACTTTAACATGTACAATGTACATTTACAGAATGTGTCAGAAGAGCTGGTTCAATATGGTATACAAATTTATATTATACTAATATCATAATTCAAGGAGTATAAATGTATCAGTATATCTAAATTTATGTTCTAGTTTTGAGTAAGTATGAACCCGAAATTCAGAAAACTGAGATGAAATCTGCTTTCAATCTGAAGGAATGCAAAATACATTTGAAACGATTACAACCAAATGATTTGCTCGATTTAAATAGAAACAAGAGTCTAAGAAGATCTGACATTTCTACAGGTACCGCTTATAATTTAATTATTTATTCATATACTTATTACAATTAGACGGACATATTTAGCCTTATTTAAAAAAAACCGCTGCCAATTCATTGACACGTAGTTTCCTCGAAACTACTGACTACTCCAATATGTAATATATTATTCTAGTATAAAATTTAATTAATCATAATAAAGTTCACAGTTCTACACCAAAAAAATAAAGCACTGAGATACTGCAAGAACTTCAAAATATTTTATTCATAAGTTTTAATATAGCTACATATGTTGTTATTAAGGTGACACCAAAGCCACTTTAGAGATTCAAATTTCGCGCCAAAAATGAAAACGAGTATTCTTTATTTATTGTAAAAATAATTGTTTTAAATAAAAATAAGGAGTTGTCCCCCCTAGCTATCATAACAAGCAACATTTCTGCCAAGGGAGAGTAAATAATATTGTTTCGTTTTTGTGAAAACTTTGACCTACTAAACGAAGAGGTTATGTTTTACCATTTTTTAGTAGGTCAAAGTTTTCACAAAAACGAAACAATATTATTTACTCTTCCTTGGCAGAAATGTTGCTTGTTATGATAGCTAGGGGGGACAACTCTTTATTTTTATTTAAAACAATTATTTTTACAATGAACACGGAATAATCGATTTCATTTTTGGCGCGAAATTTGAATTTCTAAAGTAGCGGCTAGTAGTTTTTTATTACCACGATTTTTTTAATCAATTTGTCAATTTTTTAGCCAAACACTTACACATTTTCATGCACATTCGTTCACTTTCATACATTTCCTTGATTCAGTAAATTAAATAAAAATATATCGATATAAGCTTTTATTTATTTTTCATAAAAATATTTATGTGCATTAGTGCGTATTAGTGTGCGAAAGTGTGTGAAAGTGTCTTGAAATGTACAACAGTTTTGGATTAAATGTCACACTTACTTTTGCACATTTTCTCACACATTTACACATTTTTATGCATTTATATATACTTGAAAATTTACATTAGGGTAATAACATTTTTTAAGATAACTAGTTTATTGGTTTAAGTATTCTATAAGCGTACGCTTTGTGAAAACATTTGGAAATTAAACAATATCTACAATGTTTTTCAAATGTGTCACAATTTATTAAGCTATAAAGTGATTTAATTGAGCTAGAGATTAAAAAATGAACCTGATATGGAAATCGGAAACAAAAAATCTGGAGCTTTAAAAAGTTGACCCCTTGATTCCACCATATTGTTAATTTTTCTGTTTACTTACATTACTTACAAATTTTTATCGGGAATTTTCGAGGTCGCTGATTACGAATATCAGGTTAAAGTACAGGAATATTCATATCCAATTTGGCGGATTCAAAATGGCGAAAAGAAATTGACAAAAAAGAGACTAGTTGAGACATCATGCACTAAAAATTTTTACTCGATGGTTTTCGATATCGCTAATTACGAATATGAAGCTAATATATTGAAGTTATTTAATATGAATGGCTGCCATATTGAGTCATTTTAAATTATATAAATCTAATGGTGTATTCAGCAAAAAGAAACGATTCAAAAATTCACCAATTATGAATAAAAAACGGCTATTTTTACAGTTTCTTTACTTATATAAAAAATTTGTATAATTTAGAAATAAATATATATATATATATATATATAGTTAGATTAAGATAACGAAATTACAAAAAAACGAGTAAATGATAAGAAACCGCAAAACAGTGTTTAAAAATAGGTGAAATATGGGTATGCCGATGTGCCGTAAAAGGTTAAAAGGACAAAAAGCTGTAATGCAAATGATTGAACTCCTCTATTTTCCTTGAGGTAACAGGCTTGGTGAATTTCCGTCGATAATTTTTGTATCAGTAGACATTTGACATTACTGCCCGAGTGAAAAAAATAAAACTGCCAAAAACTGCCAAACTCTGTCAAACATTATTGGGCTCTATTTAAGCGAATGCTTTACTTACATATGTTATACACACTTACCGACATTTCCTAATTTTTTATATTTGTTGCTCAATTTATTTATTTTCCTTAAGATTCGAGTAGACGCACATTTTTGAGTTAGAAATATTGTGCGTAGACTTAAATAATTTGGATAAAACAAAAATTGAATAAGAAATTTGAAAAATCAAATACACAAATCTGTAATGAGTACGACCTCCCTTTAACACTGCTTATCATTGTTTAATACTGCGGTTTCGGACCAATAGCAAGATTATACAGTGTTAAGCAGAGATAGGCAGTGTTTTGCAGAGTTAGACAGTGTTTAAGAGACTTATGAGAGAATTAAGCGGAATTTCGCATTCTTTAGCGATTCTGTGCATTGTTTAATGTTATTCAGATAGTATTTAGCAGTGTTATTTTGCGTTTCGCAAGGTTTCGCAAGTTTTTGCAACAAAACTTTTGTACCTCTCTTTTATAACTTTAGTTAATACTATTAAATACTGTCAAACTTTGTCAAACACTGCTGAATGGGATATCAGACACAAATTGCAGGGATCTACACCTTCCAACATAAAAATTATACGTAAATTATTGATTTAAAAATATGAAACAATTCCTAAGGGTAGCTTAAAATAAATTCGAGGGCATGACGTTTTGATTTTTTAAGAACAAATAATTTTTTAGTAATAATTGAATAAACAATTTTCGCTCCGTAATTATTAGTCAAAAAAGGCATAAATTTTAAACGCAAACATCATAATTAAAGTATGAATTTAAAATCTGGAAAAATTTGGGTATATTCTTTAAAACACACCTGACGGCATGACCTTCAGGATTAAAAAAAAAATCATTATTTTGTTTATAAAAAAAATATAAAAAATTACCATTTTCTGAGTCCGACATTCCCTTGACACTTTCTATTCTTCTTAGCAACTGTTTAAATCTATGAAATTGCTAATAATCTGTTTAAACACTGTCAAACTTTGCTAAGTAACGTTAAATATTTTCAGTGAACGAAATTTATGAAACTTAGGAATAAAATAAAAGTTAAGATATTCTGTAAAGAAATTTATTTTCACAACTTTGCTAATTTCTTTCAAACTGTGAGAAAGACTGTCTTATACAGCCAAACTATGCTTAACTTTGTCGATCTTATATCTAATTTTACTTAACATTGATAAACTCTGCCAAACACTATACAGATTTTGCCAATGACTGGCAGTGTTTTACAATGTTTGGCAGATTTTGAGATTGCTTCGCTAAGTTATCATTTCCACTCGGGTGTATATTAAAAACTCCTTGCTGACATCTAACTTTGCTACAAGTTTCTTCAATAAATTTAGCGTCATTTAAAACAGAAAATTTGATAAGTTATGTTGCTGCAATTTATAAAACATAAATTTACATTAAAAAATTTTTTTAATAGTCCAGTAGCAAAACGGCACTTTTGCTCTTTCTTCCTTAAAACTGATCTCTTATAAATTGCGTTTTGCGCGCGCCGTGTTAAAAAATATGATTTAGCAGTCGAGAGAGAATTAAATTTCTCCTCGTTTAATGTTTTCAGGATGCTCAGACACGGTTAGATTTACTTTCTCTCCATTGTAGCAACACATTATTTCAATCGGTAATTTGTCAAAGAATTTGTAATATAAATAAATATATTTGAGATCTGCTATGGCTCAGCCGGTAGAACGTTAGGCTCATTACTTAATTTTAAATTTATTATTAAATATTTGATAAATTCGAGCAAATTAATAATTATTTTACATTAAATTAGGTCAGCGACATGAGAGAAAATGTAAACGAGTACTTGAACAAGAAAATTATCAAGCAATCCAGAGACTAATTTCTTGCAATTGTCAGGATGGGCTTAAGGTAGAAAATACCCAAGAAATTGTTTTATGGAAAAACCAATAAATTTATAAAATAACAGAAAGCTAAATTTAATTTATGTGTAGATACAATATAGCGAATCAAAAAACCGTGGAGTAATAACAACGAAGTGTTTTATGAAAGACCAGTTCGTTATTACGTATGCTGGAGAACTGATTAGTGAAAGTGCAGCAAAACGCAGAGAAATAGAGTATGCCAAAAATTGTAATATTGGTTGTTACATGTACTACTTTAAAAACAAAGGCAGTAATTATTGGTTCGTATTTGTTATCATAAATCATGAAAGAAGGTTTTTGCATTACAGTTTAATTCAATTTATTTATAATTTAATTTACAGTATTGATGCTACTGAAGAATCAAGTAATCTTGGTAGGTTAATTAATCATTCGCGGAAAGGGAATTTAAAAGCCAAAGTTATTGAAGTGGCATGTATCCCACATATTGTATTTTTGGCGAAAGAAAATATACCATTGGGTACAGAATTGTTATACGATTATGGAGATCGGAATAAAGAGTGTCTTAAACATCATCCGTGGCTATCACATTAATGGTACTTCTTTCAGTATTGTGATTAAAATAAACTACCGGTTTTTGAATTGTAAACAACACTTATTAATAGTTTTTACTACACTTTAATACAAAAAGCGCAACTTTATTCCTTCTTTTCGGTACCTCGTGCTGTAAAATACATTTCGTAATTGGTACGTAAAGACTTTTTTTATAAAACTCGTTTCAACTTTCGCCTTCAGTTCGGGACAAAAACTTCTCTTTTCGTAAATAATACTTCTCCGTACCTGTAAAGGAATATACTATTTTTCATGCACAAGCTGTTTTTAAAGGATATTCAGCGATTTTTCAAGATTGCTAACAACTTTTAAATAAATGCCTTTATTAAAAATGTACGAAAATGTAAAAAATTATACACCAACGAAAAAATGTGTGATATATTTAGTAAACTGGTACATATGCTTATATTTCTTTACAGTTTAATCTTATTTCGCTTATTTTTGTACGTCATTGTATGACTCCCTTATTATTTATTTCTTGTCGTAATTGCACGTTAATTTCAGAAAATATAAACCGCGTTATTTCATCTATTACGCCTATTTACGCTATAAATACATAGCTTGCATTATAAAAATAATTTATTAATGGTACTAAATTGTTCAAAAATGTATGAATCCGTTCAATTTAGTAAGTCCTAAATATAATAAAAAATTACACACTATTACGATTTCGTACATTTTTTAGATATATTAACATTTTCCTTCGTTTTTATACATTATTTTATTTATTATTCGTTTTTATTTTTTTATATAACGTTGACAAAGCAGCCAAATTTGATAATTTTAAAGTTCAGCAGGCTACTTAAATTACAGGGTTAGGATATAATTTTAAAGCGTTATCTTAAATTTACGGGGTCGTCAAATATGTCTTGAAATTACTACTTATGTTACAGCTATATTCATAAAATTTTTTTGTATTTATAATTACAGATTTGATAAAGTCAATTACATCACCGCATGTTCAAATTGAAAGGCTGTCATCTGAACTTATCAATATATCGGGAGTCTCCTCAGAACCAGCTAACACGTCTTATTTAAATTTATCAGAAAATACAATCAACGATATCGTAGGTTATAATTATCTTCAGTGAATTCTTTAAAAAAAAAAATGACTAAATAATCTATTTTAATAGATTGACGTTCCTTCATCCAACAAGTATTGATTTTATTTATGCCTAGAAACTCATTTTTAAGTTACTTTTATTTACGTCATAAATGTGTATCTATAGTTTTCAATAATGAGTTACTCAGTTGTGATCAACATTTTTAGAGTTACGTATGTATGATTGAACGGCACAACTATACCTTAAAAGCATTATTGAACTAAGACTGACGCAAACACCAAAAAAGGGCGTGTTTTGTAAAGACATATATTTTTCCATTTGTTAAATAATGTGTACTACTTGTAAATACTACCAATTTATAAAAATAAAAATAAAACAATAAATTCTAGATGTCACTAAGTATTTCAATGTATTATTAGCGACAAAAGTATGCATTATAGAGATTTTCTTAACAAAAGTCAAATTGTTTGAATTATTTTTTTTAATTTATCGCTGGGACAGATAGCAAGGTAAATAAATAACAATGATTATTACAATCAATTTATAAGCACTCATTTAATTACTCACTATAATACAGGAGACCCGGACGGCGCAATCAGGAGGATAGTCGCGTTCCCGCTCTGCCCGCGTTTCTCACGCGAATGAATCTTAATTGCCCTTGTCTCTCCCGTTTTCTCGGGACTTCGCTATCTTGGGCCAATCATGTGTTGACGCGGGCACATCGCCACGCCCCTTCCTCTCGCTCCTCTGTGAAAAGCCCGCGCTTTTCTTTTCGTTGGTTCGCGGTTGCCGCGCTTTTCGCGCGCTTTTCGCGCGCTTTTCCGCAAACTCCCGCGCCTTCGTACTACCACCACGGGCTCACGTGCTTCTGCTGTCGGCCCCAAGGAGATTCATGAGAGTCTCCTTGTGCTCGATGGCGATCCTCATAGCCCGAGGGCGTGGCCCCCTTTGGGATCGTAATCGGCCTGTCACTCCTAAGACTCGGCAGTGATAAAGCTCGTGTGCATCATGCCACGGATTTTGAATCCGTACGTTGAAGCTGCGCTCGGGTGGGCAACGAGAGCAAGGGCTCCCGCCAAATTTTAGCTCCCATCGTATCCCCCCTCCTGAGTACGTCGCCCTTACAATTTTTACAATTGCGCAAAACAAAATAAACTTTTTTTTTACAAAGGTGATTTAATCGCCAACAATCTCCCCCCGCGCAAAGTCGATTACATTTCATCAGCTTAACAATACCAACTTAAATTAATTATTAACAATCTAACAACATAATACGTCAAATTAACACATTCTCTTTTTTTTTTATAAGTACAACAATTCATACAATAAACTTTAATCGCCTGTCGTCAACTTAATAAGTCTGTGCGCGGGTCGCAGAAACTCCCCAGTTCGTGTTTTTACCTTCGCAGATCTTACTTGCCCATCGGAGCTTGGGTATGTTTCAATTATCAACCCCTTTTTCCATAAATTACGCGGTGTTTGGTAATCCGCGATAATCACCAAATCTCCTATTTCTAAAGGCGCTCTTCTCTCTGGCCACTTCGGGCGAGCGGTGAGCGTGGGCAGGTACTCTCTTAACCATCGTTTCCAGAAAAAATCGGATAAAGACTGAGCTACTTTCCATTGCCTATTTAGAGTGAGTGTAGAGAAGCTGTACCTACCCAATCCTCGATCGCCGGAAGACGTGCCAAGCAGGAAGTGGTTAGGTGTTAAGGCTTCGGAGTCTCGCGGGTCTACCGGTACATGCGTCAACGGGCGCGAATTTACCGAATGCTCTGCTTCCAACAGTAAAGTTAATAACGCCTCCCCCGTAGGCACACGATCGTGTAACGTATAGCTTAAGGCTGTCTTGACCGATCTCACCAGTCGCTCCCACACCCCGCCCATGTGAGGGGCACTGGGAGGGTTAAAAAACCATTTAATCTTATTAGTTAATGCGTACTGTCTCAAAACATCATGATCAATCATTTCGAGCTCCCCCTTCAATTCCTGACAAGCACCTCTAAAATTCGTCCCGTTGTCGCTATAAATGGCCCGGGGTGTGCCTCTTCGGGATATCATTCTTTGTAGGGCCATTATCGCGGAACTGGCGCTTAAGCTCTCCGCTACCTCTAAATGTACCGCTCTGACTGTAAGACAAGTGAAGATCACACCCCAGCGCTTCTCTCGACGTCTGCCTATCTTGATCCACATGGGCCCGAAATAATCAATCGCGCAATGGGAAAATGGCCTGCTCAAATACGCCAGTCGACCCCGAGGAAGCGCGGCCATCATCGGATTGATCGGTTTAGCCCTTCGTAATCTACAACTTAGGCACCGAACCGCGATCGAACGCAATACTCTTCGGAGTCCTATGATAAAATATTCCTGTCTTATCTCGTTGATCACCGTTTCGTTACCGACATGCAACAATTTTTTATGATAACCTCTTATAAGCATTTTTGTCGCGAAGTGATTACCGTCCAAAATTATCGGATTGCAGCAAGCTGTCGTCTCCTCAATCTTATTAGTACGGCCCTCTGCTCGTAGTATCCCGCGCTCGTCCAAAAACGGATTCAAGTTCAAGATTTTACTCCCTTTTTTAATCGGTTTGTCTTTTTGTAATTCGCGTATCTCTTCGGAAAAGCAGAAACTCTGAATTTCGCGTATCCAGTACCTCTCGGTCTCCTGCATCTTTCCGACTGTCAGGGGCGAACATGGTCTACCTCTCCATTTATCTATTGCCCTTCTAACCCTACGCGCGATTATTTGTAACCCCTGCCATCCCAACAACCTTAAATTGAGGGGGATTACGTCAAAACTCACCCGAGTGATACAAACCCTTTCTTTACGAACTTCCATATCTTTATAGGCTCCCTTCTCGATCGGACTGATCTCCGGCTCTGTCGGCCATTCGTTTTCCCCTTTCTTTAAGAACGCGGGACCCTCGAACCAAGTTTTATAAGTGCCGAGCGGTTTTTTCAATGGCCGAGTCGCGATGTCAGCGGAATTATCAATCGACGGCACCCAACGCCACTCATTAACCATTGACGATTTCGCGATTTCTTCTACACGGTTCGCGACGAATGGTTGCCGATTAACGTTTTTTGACCTAATCCACCACAATGTGATTTTTGAATCCACCCAGAAATAACGTTTTGATATCTTTATGCTTAAATTTTCTATTATGGTGTTAGCTACTCTTGTGGCGAGCAGTGCCGACTGCAATTCGAGACGGGGTATTGTCAGAAGTTTTTTGGGCGCGACCCTTGTCTTCGCGAACGCGATTGCTACAAATGCCGAGTCTTTTGTTTCGGTTCTGAGGTATGCTACAACCGCGCAGGCCTGTGAACTAGCGTCGCTAAAAACGTGCAATTGCGTATTTGTATTAGTCGCACCTGCCGGTGTGCAGCATCGCGGTACCCGCACGTTCGACGCGTCCCTCAGGTTTTTCAACCAATTTTTCCACGCCTCAAATTCATCGGTTTTTATTTGCTCATCCCACGCTACTCCGCTTCGCCACACGTTTTGTAATATAATTTTTGAGCCCAACGTAAGCGGGGAGAGAAGCCCGAGGGGGTCAAACACCGACATCGCGATTCGTAAGAACTCTCGTTTAGTTGGTATTTCGTGGCCGTTAGCTAAATTTGATCGAAGCTTTTCCACGCCTAGATTAAATTTTAGAGTGTCCGAAACCGCATCCCAATACAGCCCGAGTACGCGTTCACCTTCCTTATCGAACAATTTAAGCTCTGTGGAGTTCGTCGGTTTATTTTCTACTAGCTTAGAAAGTATGCGCGGATCGTTGCTGCACCAACTGTGCATTTCAAAGTTCGCGTTTTTGTTAATATATTGGACATTTCTGACATCCTCTATCGCTTCTTGAACCGTCTTATAGCTGGCGGAGAAGTCATCCATGTAGCTATTTCGAATTATATTTTCTACTGCTTTGGGAAATCGCGCAGAGAACGACTGAGCATTTAAATTTTTTATGTAAATCGCGCTACATGGTGAGGGCCTCGCGCCAAATATCAAACAGTTCATTTCGTATATCTCTGGCTCTCCCACACGATCAGTACCACGCCAGAGGAATCGCTGCGCGCCACGGTCTTTGTCTACGACCCCGACACGTAAGAACATGTCTCGAATGTCTGCTTTACACGCAATAGGAAATTGCCTAAATCGCATTAGGACTCCGGGCAGTGCCTGCAACAAATCAGGACCAGCGTCCAACTGGTCATTCAAGCTGACTCCCGACGTCCTCGCGGCCGCGTCGAACACCAACCGCACTCTGTTCGGTTTATTTCGATTTAATACCCCAAAGTGCGGGAGATACCAAACCCGAGATCTTTCAATACGCTTATTAACCTTGACCGCGTAACCGTTATTTATAAGCCGTTGCATCTCTTTATGATAAATCGCAGAGTAATTTTTATCCCGATCAAGTCGTCTTTCTAATGATAATAGTCGCTTATAGGCGGTCGCGTAGCTATCGACAATTGGCGGTTCATCCTTGCGCCATAATAATCCCGTCTCCCAACGACCGACCACCTTTCGACTTGTTTCACGCAAAATTCGTAAAGCACGCTCGTTCCCCTGTTTACAATCACTTGTCGAATTTATACCAAACGCGTCTAAACTAAAATATTGTTCGATCAGATTATCGAGCCTTGCGTCTATTTCGTAACATTCACGGTCAAAGTTGTTTTGATCGCCGCATACCGCGAATACCGTTTCTATTGACTGTAAGGACTTATCATTTACAACACCGTGCAATACCCAACCCAGCCGCGAACGCGATAAACCAAGTCTTCCCTTTCCTATTTCAACTAATTCTCTTGAAGCTATTAGCTCCCAGTTATCTTGGCCCAAAAGAATTTTCGGCTGCGCATTATTATACGCGTCAACTGTAACGTTAAATCTTG
>JANSJX010000515.1:0-23943 GCA_026168455.1 Theocolax elegans | reverse complement strand
GACTGCATCGTGCCGCTTAACCCTGCCTCCGTGTGTACGGAAGCAGGATTGGATGATGTGTGCGGCAGTCTCGGTGCAGCTGCATCCAGCTCGGCACTTGATGTTCGTATGCACGAGCCTCTGGCCTCTCGTTGTACGGACTCGGGTGGGGAGACTGTTGATGCGGGTATGGTGGTATTGGATGTAATCCCTACCGGGAACACCCAGGCTACCCGCATCCCACGACGCTTTAGCTGTACAAAGACGCGAGATCGGCAAGTGATCTCGCGGTTGTTAACGGACATCGCAACGGTAGGTCGTGCGCGGGGTTCACTGATTTGAATCCGCCGCGCACTCTCGGAGCACCGCCTAGGGAGTATAACTAGGCAGTGCCGTAGCAACCGATCCCTTTACCCCTACCGACGCGAAAGATTGTACCCCGTTACAATATATATATATATATATATATATATATATATATATATATATATATATATATATATATATATATATATATATATATATATATATATATATATATATATATATATATATATATATATATATATATATATATATATATATATATATATAAATTGATGAATCGGTACTTATGCCGACACACAAAAATCGGAAAATTAGCTTTGTGAGCCCGCTTTGACGTTATATTAATGAAGGATTGGAGTTATAACGTCTTTCGAGGTGCCGGAGGCCTCCGGCCTCCGGCACTTCGAATGAGGTTATAACTTCAATCCTTCATTAATATTATAAGGTCAAAGTGTGCTTTTTTACCCGTGAGGGGTATTTAGGTATTTGGGTTATTGGATATTTGGGTTATTGGTTTTTATGCATTATTTTATCAATTAATATTCTCCCCCTTATCTGAGTCGTTACATATGTTTTATAACCTCAAACACCAAGATAACCGTAATGTCACCATAAGTACCGATACTGATTATATATATATATATATATATATATATATATGCGCATTATTTATTTTCTTATAATTTAATATGATTATTAAATGGCATGTGTGTGTGTGTGTACACATTGCTTTATTTCAACCATTTAATAATCATATTAAATTATAAAGAATAATAATGCGCATATATATATATATATATATATATATATATATATATATATATATATATATATATATATATATATATATATATATATATATATATATATATATATATATATATATATATATATATATATATATATATATATATATATATATATATATATATATACACACACATATATATACATATGGGTCGTGTATACATATAGGCACGCATCTAAACATAAGTAAGATATATGCAAAATAGCATACAATTTTGAATTTGGCACCCTCGCCGCGTTAAAGTTGTCGGCACTGCTGGCCATGACACCTTCTCTTCTCAATTGGAAACCGTCCGTAATACGCTTCTGGCGCAATGTCATTCTGGCGCGTTGACATGGACCCATTTTTAACATTCACCCGACCGTTGCCAGCCGAACTGGCTCATATATGAGCCACCTGTGACCTTGACAACTACTCTAGAGATATGAGGTGTTTTTATGTATAAATTTTGCACATCAAAAATATCAATTTATAAGGCAAAAATGCCGGCAGTCTAAAGGTTAATAATTTTTTTCGTACATCTGTCCATAAATTCATAATTTTATTAATTTTGGTGGCATCTGCTCTCTCCAAAATATATTCAACTATAAGTTGCTGTTCAGTCAATGTGTAAGGCACTCTACCAATTTTAATTTTTTTTGTTTTGGGGTTGATTGAATAATTCAAAATATTTTTTCTTTTTTCCTTCTTGTGAATTTTTTTCCTTTCTAAAATAAAAAATATCAATGTTTTATTCTGTTGGATGCAATATTATTAATTAAATCTATTCTTACATCTATTTTGTTATTTGTGTCATTCTTTTTTGGTTTTTTATCTGTTATATAAATTTTTAATATCATCCAATTCTTTATGTATATTAGTGTACTCATTTTTTTTCTATTTCCAATATTTTTTCCTTTTCCTCGGCTTTCTTGTCGTTAAATACATTTTTTATTATATTATATTGTTTTAAATTAAGTAACGATTTTGCTTTTGGTGTAATTTGTAGGTAATCATTTTTCGATAAATGTTTTGACCAATACTTTATATTACAATTCCCGTCGTAAAATTTTGTTGGTCAGCATATAACGTGGTTTGAAATAAATAATTTTATTTCTTTAATTAAATTCTCTTGTTTTGAAATGGTATCATCGAGAAAGTGCCCTACTACGTATTGACTGGAAACTATTTTGGGTCTTTTGATGGAATACCATATATCAGTCGAACATAACCCAATATGGTGATACTCAATATTGCGTTCGATAAGAAAATACTCATAAGCATTTATTTGGGCTCTTTGAACGGTTGTATTATCGAACAATAACACTTCAATCATTAATGCAAACGTTTGAAACAAAAAATAACAAAGCCTCTTAGTATCAGCTGGAGAAGTGAGTGGATCGTTGTAAATAACCGAAAATTGATTATTGGTTTTAAATTTACATTCGAAGAAAAAACATCATTCATTATTTTTAAATCAAGCAAATATATCGTATTTACAGGGTATTCTAAACTAACCCCATAATGAATTTGTGTTAGTGCATGAAACTATCGATAATTTGCATTTATGGATTGATGTATTGCACTTGTAATACAATATCATAACTATTTTATTTTGCTGCTGAAGAAAAATTGATGTTCTGTAATTCACCGCTTTGGCATATTGTCGTATTGATTTTTAAATCTTTTGTTGGGACTGTTCTTTGATGCACCTCCGTATGGGGTCTTATTATTGGATTCGATATAAAAATTATGTATTTCTCAAAAAAATACCAATGTACATTCAAAATGTAAGAAAGGTTACAAGAATCTTTAAAAAACTTATTAAAAACGATCTTTTAAATTCCAATGAAAAAAGTTCGAATAAAAAATAATTCTAAAGATTATTTATTTATAATACTTATAATTGTTTATTATTTTACAGATTAACTTAGTACTGTGGAATAAAGACACCGATTGGAATTATAAAGTAGGAGATGTAATAATAATAAAAAATTGCAGAATTTCAAAATTCGGTACCAAATATAATCTTTCAAAATTTTCTTGGATAATAATCAGAGCCTGTACTAATTCAGAAGAATGTATTAGGTAATACATATATATGTTTACAACAAATAATATTTTTAAAACCTAATAAATACATATATATATATATATTGTAAAGGTAAGCTACATACTCTTATGCGTATGAAGCTATACCTTATAACGAGCGAGTGACGATCGGAAAAGCTCGTAGGTGATCGGGAAAGCCCGCGCGTAAGTCGCGTAAGGACTAATAATGGTCCGATGCGCAAGCTGACTGAGGAGAGTATATAGAGAGTTTATGCGAGTCATCGTAGATAGACACGTCGCCGGTAACGCCTTCCTTGCGAATTCGTGGCAAGAGAAAAAGAATCGTTATCGCGGATTCTTGCTCGGGTTCTGGGTTTCGTGCCGTAAAGAATGAGTGATTTTGTGGAGTGCTAGCTCCAGCGACTCCCAGAAACCTGCAAGGACGGCGAAGTTGCCGCGCGCGAGAGCCCGACGGAGAAAAGGGAAACAGGCGAAGCCAAGCGCGTCGACGGGGAAAAAAGACTCTCTTTACGGCTATATCATTAAGTTTGTGATTGGCGGATCTCGCCCGCGCGCGACGGCGAGGAAGCTAACGGGCGACCGCGTACGCGTGCTAGAAAGAGAGAATGTGCGAGTAACCCCGGTGGTTACACCTCGTCGCGAGACCTCACGCGGCCTATATACGGCTTTTGTTAAATCTTTGTTCTATGTTAAACTGTATTTATATTTCTTTAACTTGAATAAAATTCATATATAATCAATATCCGAGTACGAGTTTGATTATTGATTACCGGCGTACGTTATTCCCGTTATCCCGAATACCGCCCTCTCCGTTTCAGGAGCGGCCGAGGTAAACTTACCGCGAATTTATCCTTTTTCCCACGACGCTTTAGCTGTACAAAGACGCGAGATCGGCAAGTGATCTCGCGGTTGTTAACGGACATCGCAACGGTAGGTCGTGCGCGGGGTTCACTGATTTGAATCCGCCGCGCACTCTCGGAGCACCGCCTAGGGAGTATAACTAGGCAGTGCCGTAGCAACCGATCCCTTTACCCCTACCGACGCGAAAGATTGTACCCCGTTACAATATATATATATATATATATATAAATTATTTTTTTTCTAGGTTGTCACAGTTGCTCCAAACAAATTAAATGTATATTTTAATTAATAAACAAAAGTCAATTTGCAATTGATATTTTCTTTAATTTCTTCATTCCTAAAGTAAATATGCAACAAAATATTAATATTAAGCACAGAATTCCATTAGGCTTTCATAAAACATTTTAAATAATATTTATAATTTTTTCAAATTTTTATTTCAATCATTTATTAATTATTTTTAAGTTAAAAAATAACGAAATCCTTATAATATTTTTTATATATTATGTATGTACTTATTAATAATAAACAGTGATTAGTATTTTAAACACATAACGGGAAAAAAAAGTTAATCGCGAGCGAAGCGAGCGTTTTTGGCTAGTTTATAATTAAAATAAATTAATAATTTTATTATACAAAAAAAAAATAATTTTGGGATTGAGGTGATTTGAACCCTCTTCATTCGGGTTCTCGTTACCCCTCCTTTGCTAGTCAAGTTCATACTCCCCGCCGTAGTAGGAACCAAACCTCTTGACTCGCATGATTTCAATCTTGGGCGCGGTGAGGCGCCCAAGGTTGGAATAGACATAAGTCGAGCAAATAATATGTAAATTAAAATTGTACATGGTTTAAACGATTTCCAGAGTTTATACACTTCTCTTGTCTCTGCATCAGTTAAACTAAAACGTGTTTTTAATTTATTTATATCGAATTGAAATATAAATTTCGCTTGTTTTTTCATAGATTGGATTGTACGATCTATCCCCTTCTTTAACCTTTAGACTGCCGGCATGGCTCATATATGGGACAGTAATAAAATGAATATATAGTAATTTAAAAAATTTTTAAATTTTTAACATTCACCCGACCGTTGCCAGCCGAACTGGCTCATATATGAGCCACCTGTGACCTTGACAACTACTCTAGAGATATGAGGTGTTTTTATGTATAAATTTTGCACATCAAAAATATCAATTTATAAGGCAAAAATGCCGGCAGTCTAAAGGTTAATAATTTTTTTCGTACATCTGTCCATAAATTCATAATTTTATTAATTTTGGTGGCATCTGCTCTCTCCAAAATATATTCAACTATAAGTTGCTGTTCAGTCAATGTGTAAGGCACTCTACCAATTTTAATTTTTTTTTGTTTTGGGGTTGATTGAATAATTCAAAATATTTTTTCTTTTTTCCTTCTTGTGAATTTTTTTCCTTTCTAAAATAAAAAAATATCAATGTTTTATTCTGTTGGATGCAATATATTATTAATTAAATCTATTCTTACATCTATTTTGTTATTTGTGTCATTCTTTTTTGGTTTTTTATCTGTTATATAAATTTTTATTATATCATCCAATTCTTTATGTATATTAGTGTACTCATTTTTTTTCTATTTCCAATATTTTTTTCCTTTTCCTCGGCTTTCTTGTCGTTAAATACATTTTTTATTATATTATATTGTTTTAAATTAAGTAACGATTTTGCTTTTGGTGTAATTTGTAGGTAATCATTTTTCGATAAATGTTTTGACCAATACTTTATATTACAATTCCCGTCGTAAAATTTTGTTGGTCAGCATATAACGTGGTTTGAAATAAATAATTTTATTTCTTTAATTAAATTCTCTTGTTTTGAAATGGTATCATCGAGAAAGTGCCCTACTACGTATTGACTGGAAACTATTTTGGGTCTTTTGATGGAATACCATATATCAGTCGAACATAACCCAATATGGTGATACTCAATATTGCGTTCGATAAGAAAATACTCATAAGCATTTATTTGGGCTCTTTGAACGGTTGTATTATCGAACAATAACACTTCAATCATTAATGCAAACGTTTGAAACAAAAAATAACAAAGCCTCTTAGTATCAGCTGGAGAAGTGAGTGGATCGTTGTAAATAACCGAAAATTGATTATTGGTTTTAAATTTACATTCGAAGAAAAAACATCATTCATTATTTTTAAATCAAGCAAATATATCGTATTTACAGGGTATTCTAAACTAACCCCATAATGAATTTGTGTTAGTGCATGAAACTATCGATAATTTGCATTTATGGATTGATGTATTGCACTTGTAATACAATATCATAACTATTTTATTTTGCTGCTGAAGAAAAATTGATGTTCTGTAATTCACCGCTTTGGCATATTGTTCGTATTGATTTTTAAATCTTTTGTTGGGACTGTTCTTTGATGCACCTCCGTATGGGGTCTTATTATTGGATTCGATATAAAAATTATGTATTTCTCAAAAAAATACCAATGTACATTCAAAATATAAGAAAGGTTACAAGAATCTTTAAAAAACTTATTAAAAACGATCTTTTAAATTCCAATGAAAAAAAGTTCGAATAAAAAATAATTCTAAAGATTATTTATTTATAATACTTATAATTGTTTATTATTTTACAGATCAACCGGTGACAGAAAGTCGATATAAAAGTATATATCACACACAGATTTTGTCGAAACTGAATTCAATCAACAATCGAATTGGGTCAAAAAATCAGCCATCTAATTCTAAAGAAAATCTGGATTTTTCATTATTACCAAATTTTCCGTTACAAAGGTACCAGGAATTGGACGATTTTGATGAAAAGCTTAATGAACCCGAAATCGCGGAACAATTCGTATGTAAATTATTTTAAAAATTATTTGTTATAGATCATTTCAATGCACACTAATTAAATTTATTTACAACTTTTAGAGTAATTTTGTTACAAAAATTCGGTGGAAAAAATTAAGAGGATTTTATAAGGTCGCGAAATCCATCTCATTTTTGTCTGACTGAAGGAGAACATATGATTACTAATTTTTATATGTTGATATAAGGCTGATCTTTTATTTCTTTTATTACATATTTATGTTCATTTATTCTTATAGTTTGTAATGTTCTGCTTGTTTGTCCAATATAACATGCATTACAATTGTTGCAATTGATTTTATATACTACATTAGTTTGTTCAAAAATGCCTAACTGATCTTTACCTAACTCACAAATGTTAAACTTATTAATCATCTTATTTATTAACATAATTCCATATGGTTTTAGACTATTTTTAATTCCTTCATTCAGACATTTTATTACATTTAATTACATCAAACCTTTAACATCTTTATTTATTTCTTTAATTTTATCATTTTGTAATGCTCTCACTCTATTATTGATATGTTTATTTATAAAATTGATCGGATATTTTGTATTATTATTTTGTATTAGTGTATCCGTAATAAACTTTATATTTTTCTCTTGAAAATTTTTGTGCGATAATTTTAACTTTTATTTACCAACATACTAACAATTGCAATTTTTTGTGATATTGGATGGTGTGATAAAAAATTCAAATATTTACCAGAATATGTTGGTTTTTTATACCAATCAGTAATTATAATATTATCTACTTCAACATATATCATCTCATCTAACAAACTAATACAATTATTTTTCATACACCCTCACGGATTTGCTTATTTACTTGTATTTAGTTAGACTCTTCATAATAATGACACAATATAGTTTCGCAGTCCATCTTCGACGTTTTGACAAAGAGTTTGCTTAGCTCGCGATAATCGTAAGATTTGAATTTGTAAGTTGTAATGTGTTGAGTATTTGCTAGATGTATTATTATAATAAGTTATTAAGAAATAATATTGTTTAGTTCCTGAAGAGGGCCATAATAGACGGCCGAAACATTGGAAATAAAAAATTATTGGACGGATATACCATTAATTTGAATTATTCAAAATAATTATTTATTTGTTGTAAATTGTCTAGTTGGTTACAACTTTTGTACAAATAACAATTGAATAAAAAAATGTATCTTCATATATTTTTATAAAATACAGACAAAGGAAGAATATTAGAAATTGTAATTAGAATTCACTTCTTTTCATTTGCGCAAATAATATTAAGTCAAATGTCCACGGGATAAAATTTAACATTAATATTATAAATTTCAGGCGTAGTAGTAGCACCTTTTCCAAGCGAACTCTGAGATAGCTCCTTTTATAGAAGGATTCCAAGTTAGCACCTTTTCTAAATGGACTGTAAGAAAGTTCCCTTCATAGACGGATTCTGAGTTAGCACCTTTTCTAAACGGATTCTGAGATTACTCCTTTTATAATCGGATTCTGAGTTAGCACCTTTTCTAGGCTGGTTTTCAGTTAGCACCTTCTTTATCCGGGTTCTAAATTAACTCCTTCTAATTCGGAAGCGACGAAACTTACCGTATTTAAATAAACGTATTTTTCCCGCGTTGCGGCGGCGGTTACCTGTCCGTTCTACCAAATCTGTTAAGTGTTAATCTGAAACCGAGGTACTGTTTCAGATAACAACCAGGTAAAACAATCAAATCTGAAATTGACCGCGAAACAGGGATATCGCGTCGAGCACTTGTCAACCAGAAATATACGAGCTCTTAGGATTACGGAAGGAATCGTACGTGCGTTAAAATTCAATTCTTCGAACACCAGATTGAAATGTAATAATAAAATGAATTGAACATAAAAGATAAATAATAAACAAAATCTCTAATCGTCGCCGAGGAGAGGGGGTAAAATATCCCGAATTAAAATAATATACCCAGTCAACGGGACTGGTATAACGCAATAAGATTATTTATTAATTTGCGGTATACACGGTAAAATACAGCACAGCGAAGCTGAACACGGGACCCGGGGGATTACCTCTGTCGCGTAACTGTACTTAAGACGTTTTTTTTATTTTACTTGCAAAATAAACCATTTTTATTTTATTATAATTTTAATTAATTCTCTATAACTATCTCAAAAGTAGTTGTGTATACTAGTATTGGGTCTCGAGTTTTTGAGTTCGTTGAAAGCTTTGAAAACAAGCTTAAGAATATTTTTAATTTAGACGACACAATTTTAATCAGCAATGGCAAAGACTATATTTTTACTGAAGAAGAATAACGATTTGGCTTTGGAGAAACTTGTACAAGATATGAAAAAATTATTCATAAAAAGAGAAGATATTGTACATATTCTTATGCTCGTTCATTAAAAATTAATGACTAAATCGTGAAACTACATTCTGGAAAATTTGGTATAATTGAACATATCCCTACTAGCACACAACGTTTTAGCAACGTTGTGACAACGTTGTTTTGACAACGCTACAACGTTGTTATAAAAGTTGTTGAAACGTTGCTAAGATTTATGTAAGTTGCCGCGATAGGTGGAAATAACGTTGTGACAACGTTTGAGCAGCGTTTAAAATGCCTTTGAAAAATGTATTTTTCATATAAAAATAAGAAAAAAAAAATTTGCAACCCCTTGCTCTCTACCAACTGAGCTATTAACTTTAGCCCGAGTAGAAATTTTTTTTGTGCGAAACTGGAGAAATCTTATATATGACGACGACGAGGGTCCGCACTCGTCGCCAGTGCCGGATTCTTACCGGCTAAAACTCCAAACCGAACGCTTTCACCTGCCCAGCCCGGAACTGTTTTTCACATTACTTCAAGCTGGGAGGCGTGTCTGTGACATGCGTCATTCGTTCCTTATTCATCCTCCCACGTTCAGACTGCCACTAATCGTGAAACGGCCTTCCTTGCGGTTTCAAGCCGCGCCGAAAGATGGCACAGGCTCCGGACCCCGCCATGTGAGATACTCCCTGAGCATCCTTTGAAGGACAAAGGAAACATAGGGGAGCACTCTTACTATTCTTAAGGTTGTGTCCAGGCTCGCCGCACTTGTAGCATGACGAGGACCTGTCCGCTCCCTTACAATTCCGTTTCGTGTAGTCGAAGTCTAGGCACCGATAGCACCTTTCGACCAAAACTCGATCCCGAACGCGACAGCTTACAAAGCCGACGTAAAGATGTCGCATCGACTTTAGCTTGTCAGCGGTCCCGTGATCTAGCTTCACGATGGCAGTCTTTTGTTGATTGTGGTTGGGACCCAAAAGCTTCACCTTTCGGCTCTCAGGCGGAGACGCAAGAACTTTATCTAGGGCCGCCACCACTTCGTCCCTCGTTGTGAGAGCGTTCAGGTCTCTGATCTCCAGGATCACCCTTTGATCTCGGATCCTAACTTCTCCCATACCTTTAGTAGCCGTGCGGACTTTCTCCGCGAATGATGTTGCGTCCGTCTTCTTGCTCAGCCGGAGCAGGACATCTCCCCGCCCCGTCGGCCGTACGCTCAGAACCTGGGCGCCGGTGTCGTCCGGGTTGACTTCCTTTCGGAGCTTCCCCAAGACTTCAGCAAACGTACGGTCCCTCGCAATAGTGATCACCAGGGTGGATACCGGCGCCATCTGGCGCTTTCTCCTATCAAGAGGATCCTGACCCGACTTGACTGTCGGCTTTTTTCCGGCACTAACGCGGACTTAGATTGCTCCTTGTCCATGACACGTAGTGGTACCTTCTTTCGAGGCTTTACTACCAAGGCTGGTAACGCTGCCGCTTCGTAACCTGTTTGCGGATGCAACACTCAACATCTGTAACGACGGCTGCTGTTGGGGGTTTTCTTTCGAGAGCCCCACCTCTGACGTGTTCGTAGAACGAAGCGCTTGGTGGCCTCTCCCAAAATCCGTGAGGCCAGCGCCGGCCACCGGGGCTTTCACCCGATCGGAACCGACGGCGGAGTTGACTCCTAGTTTGGAGCTGCCCGCTTGGGGTAGTAGGTGTTCCATTCGCTTGCTCATCATCCTTCTTCAACTGTTTGGTCCACGGAGGCTATTTTGTTTCACCTCTACCCTTCACGCAAGCGTGACGAGCTTTCTCCTACGAGCTAAAGTTGTAACCAATATATCCAAACCGAACTGCAGGCTTTGTTGGCTGCTTGTGCAAAGCAGCCTAATATCTCCATGGTCGTGAAGACAGGGCTGAAGACCGTAGACACTCTTGTACAAGATTCTACGGGAAAACCAAGAAGATGTTTTCGGCAGTCGACGATTACAAGTGCCAAGTCGAGGATTATCGAGTTGGTCACGAGAATCGTCGGTGGCTTAAGAGAAAAGGCATAATTGCTAAAGCCGTCTTTACGGCTACAGCTAGAATGCAGGCTCAAAAGAGAAGTAGAGAGCCCCCCCCCCCCCCCGAGGTCTCTAAGAGCTGCAAGAAGAAGAAGCCTCGAAAGGAGGTACCACCACGTGGCATGGACAAGGAGCAATCCAAGTCCGCGTCAGTGTCGGGAAAAAAGCCGACAGTCAAGTCGGGACAGGCGTCTCTAGATAGTAGAAAGCGCCAGATGGCGCAGGTATCCACCCTGGTGGTCACTGTCGCGAGGGACATTCGCGGAGAAAGTCCGCACGGCTACTAAAGGTATGGGAGAAGTTAGGATCCGAGATCGAAGGGTGACCCTGGAGAACAGAGACCTGGACGCTCTCACAACGAGGGACAAAGTGGTGGCGGCCCTAGATAAAATTCTCGCGTTTCCGCCTGAAAGCCGAGAGGTGAAGGTTTTGGGTCCTAACCGCAATCAACAAAAGACAGCCATCGTGAAGCTAGATCACGAGACCGCTGACAAGCTAAAGTCGATGCGACATCTTTGCGTCGGCTTTGTAAGCTGTCGCGTTCGGGATCGAGTTTTGGTCGAGAGGTGCTGTCGGTGCCTAGACTTCGGCCACACGAAACGGAATTGTAAGGGAGTGGACAGGTCCTCGTCATGCTACAAGTGCGGCGAGCCTGGACACAACCTTAAGAATTGTAAGAGTGTTCCTCAATGTTTCCTTTGTCCTTCAAAGGGTGCTCAGGGAATATCTCACATGGCGGGGTCCGGAGCCTGTGCTGATCCTTTCATTTTCAAAATTAAGTTGATACGAAGAAGTATAATATAGTCATAAAATTTTTATTTTATTCTTATTTAATGAAATTTATATGAAGCCGTACGTCTTAGAACAAAATTCATTATTATCGCGATATTACCGTAAGATATAGGCGTATATCGGCAAACTTAAAACTTTGCTGTGAAAAATATTGTTTAATATTCAAACGCGTTTAAAAAGTTTTTTCTTTAGTTTGGAAATTCATAAAAAAAGAAATTTAAACTTTATTCATCAATGCATATACAACGTTGCTCAAATTTGTTCTAACGATTATCTATTGTTAAAGCATTTTTTTTTATTTTGAAGAAATCATATATTATAAATTATAAATTGAAAATTTCTAGAGGCACGCTTCTATATACTTCGTTATGTATAAAACTAGTAATTATGTACTTTAAAAGCATTTAATAATTCGAAAATTATAATTTCGTAGACATTATGCTTGCGTAAAGGATCGATACGGTTGCTGTGGATCAGCGCGAACAGTGTTTGATGCGGAATCGAATTCTTATGTATTGCAAAAAATAAATGAGCACAAGGAGCAGATTTGCAAACCAGATCCGCACATTCAAAAAATAGAAGCATTTAAAAAAGAATTTTATTTAATTGCATGTACTCCTGGAATCGAAAATTTATATAAAGTCTACGTCGAATTATGCAAGAAGTAAGTATTATTAAACTTATGTTTCAATAAAAAATCCGCTGTTAAATTTACTGTTAATAATATAAATTTTATTAATTTATTATTTTATTAATATTATTTAAATATGAAATTTAATCAATTCTGAAATCTTCTTATAACGTTTATAAAAATTGTTTGTGCATCCATCACTTAACATATTTTATTGTAATTAACAAAGTAACTGTTACTAATTTAATTAAATACACGAGTTTGAAAAGTGTTGATTCTAAGTAAATGTTAAATTCTTGCATACATTTTGATCAATCAGCTACCTACAATATATATATTCGGAATGATATCAGTTACAAATTGAAAAAATACATTCATTTTGCTTTTTCTTAAATGAAATATATAGATTATTAAACCCCACATTACAATAAAATTTTTCTAAAAAATTGCATTTTAAATTTTTACATTTCTCCCAAAAAGTAACACTAATTCTTAAAATGTTTAAAAAATTTTACAGCTTGCAGTCATTATTAGGTTCTAAAAATTAATTAGTTCAACACATTAAACCTATAACCGCCCGAGAAATTCTACAAAACAACAAAAATATGATGTTTCCGCATAGTTTAAGTGATGTTCAATTTTTACTTCCTCATAGAGAAACCTTTCTAATAGTAAAATTTTTCGAATCACTAGTTATTTTATTTCCATACAGCTAGACAATTGCTTACCGCAGAAAAAAAGCTTTGAAAGAGGAGGGCTTGTACATTGCAAATTTAAAAAATATTTATTGTTTAAAAGATTTGGGCGAGAAACTGATGGAGGATGACGGGTCATTGACATGCACCTGGAACGGTAGAACTTGTAAGATGTCGTGTGCTTTAGTCCCCATTGCAAATGCAGCTGATGGTGCCAAAGTATATAGTTTAATATTGTATGACAAGGACCTAGTAAATAATTTTCAAAATTCTCATTTATTTATGGATGGGACTTTTAAAGCTTGCCCTTCTATAAGTTTAAAAAGATCCGCCCAATTACTAACTATAATTGTTGTATAATTTGAGTAAGTAATATTACATTAAGAGACAAATACTTTGGTCTTATAGTTATAGATACAAACTAGGTGGGCCGAGCCCCCCTGCGCGCTTCGCGCGCAAGTTTCTGTTCTCAGACTGCGCCTGAGAACAGAAATTTATAAGGCACGACCGAATATAGCTCGCTTATTATTATATAAATAATAATAATAATATCATATACATATATATGTTCTAATAATACATTTCAGATGTATTTATAGATGTTAAATTTTAGATATAATTCTAATATTCTGAATATCAATGTATTGAAGAGAAAAGTGTTGTTCCTTAAATATCTCAAAAATTTAAAAAAAAAATATTTGGCAAGAAAGAAGTAATAGGAAACACATTTTTGAAAGAAGAGGTAACGTGATTAAAAAAAATACATATGTACATAATTTACATATGTTTATATAAAACCGTATAGTTTATTTTTTTACATTAATGTTCCTTCTAAAGAATATTTGGTAAAACAATATTAATGGGACGTATATTTTGGACAGTAAAGGTAAGTAAATGTGATAAAATATTGTGCAATTTAAATTAGTCTATATGAAACAATATAATTAATTTATTTATATACAGCAGCATTCATGTATATTGTTTAAATTTGTTAATTTTTTAAGAAATTCATTTGTATGAAGCTTTGTTTTTTTTATTATGCAGCTGGTGGAATGGTTACTGGAGCATTATATAAATTTAATTTATGTCCCAAAGATGTGTTATCGGGTGCCTTCTTTGGTAGTATATTTAGAGTAGTGTATGGTACTTATATGTACTTTATGTTTAAATTGATGAATTTGTCAAGTGAAAAACTAAAACTCAGTGAACAAAGTCATAAATTGAAATATGTACATGAAGAGTGAATTATTAACTTCTATTTTAAATTACAATGTTATTAATAACATGTAAACGTTAATCATTTCTTTTTTTTTATTAATTAAATAAATTAAGAAGAAAGTAATTATAATATTTGAAAAGACAAATATATTTAAGTAATATAAAATCAATATATTCTTAGAATTCGCGGACACAATAAATTCGTTATGTTTATTTAACGTTCAAGTCCAAATTTTTCAAGTTTAAGAACAAAGTTTTTTGTTCAATTTTATTTAAAAATTTTAATTAAATTTTAATTTAAAATTTTAGAATAATTTGGACGTATTGAAAACATGCTTTACAGAGTTTGACGTTTCGATTATTTTCAAAATTTTATTTTTGTGTGTGGTAAATATTTTTTACTGTTTTTAATTTTTTTATATCAAATTTTGTTATAAAAATATTAGTTTTTTTTTAATAAATGAAATTTTTTATTATAATTCCTTTTTTTATTCGATTTTTTGTATTAAAAAATAAATAAAAAAGAGAATTGTTATAAATAAATATTTTTGTAAAAAAATAAAAAAATTTGAAATTCAAATTTGGATACGGGACGCGGGTTACATAAAATGCGATATACATTATTCTTATGTGTATGATGGCGCTGATGGCACTATTTAAACGGACAATAAATATAAGGGATTGTTACTAGTTAGTTTATTTATTTTATTGTGTATATAAAATTATGTATATACATTATGTACACATAGTTTTTATATGATTTTCATGTAGTTTTACTGTATGATATTAGTTATTCTAATATAAAGTTAAGTGAGCATTACAAAATAGCAGAAGCTCTTGTCCAGTATTTGTCCAATGTTGGCAGTGTTTGAAAATAATAGAATAATAACTATTTTTGGATGGTAAATAATTTTTATTTATTATTTAGTTAATTTATTTATTGTATAAGATTTATATTTTATTTATTTTTGAAAATATTAAGTTGCCGTAAGTTGTCAATAACTAAGTAATATTTATTTTTTTACATTTTATTTATGTTTTAAATTGTAGAATACTTTATAATTAAATTTAAAGATAATTTATATAAGATAATTATGAATTATAGGAGTAATTCACCTACTAGTCAGTTTTAATACAAGAGTAACAATGGTAGTGAGTCGAACAATAATGGTTCAATTCAACAATAACCACGAGCCTCTTGTTTTGTATTGGGATAGTTTTGGCGATGTTTAATCTTTCTCAAGGTTGATCTGGTATACATTAACGGTTTGTGACATTTTATTACATTATTATTACATTTTTTAATTTATTTTAAATTACATTAAGTTTGCATTTAATGTTGTATTTATTATTTTACTATTAAAGTTCTTATTATGTAATAATAAATACAATAATTTAAAAGAACGGCACTTATAATTATTAAGACCGAGAACATATTCAGGGTAAATATATAAATTACTTAGATATTAATTTTGAAATAAGCTTATAAAATTTATAATTTAAGCACAGTATAATTTTTATTTAACATATATAACAATTGTTAAATTATGTAATTATGCAATATTAATTAAAGTGTTTTGCGAACATCATTAAGATTTTCAATCCATTAACTGATGTTTAATGTGTTATCTTCTAACAACTTTTATTACTTAATGTGATATTTTTTACGTTTTTGAATATTTAGCTTTATTTTCTAATACAAGAATAATAGGATTTTCTTTTTATTTTTATATTTACAGAAGTAGTGCTGATACAAGTTCAAACGAAGGTTTCTTAGGCAGTATAGTTACGGTGGTGCTCCGCAATCATTGCCAACGTTCCAACATCCTACACTGAGAGAAGTAATTCTTTAATTCAAATCCGGTGCATTTAATACAAATACACAGGGATTTGATTTTCAATTAAATGAATATTTCTTTATAGTTAAGTCATGGATTCTTTGTTTGTACGAAATATTTTTTTCAATACCGATACATGTGTTTATCCGACTGTGTCAGATTGTATACTTATATTTTCGAATAGATCTAGTAAATTAATTACTTAACAATAATAAATAAAAGATACTAAGAATTATTAAAGAAATATATAATATAGATACGTTTTCCTAAAAGATAATACATTAATATTATACGCATTGATCGTCCGTTCGCGGAACGACAACACTATATTTGTTTTTTTTTTAACGCACGAAAGCAATATAGAAAATACGAATTCGCGGAAAAAGTGAAGGATCGGCGAGTATTGTTTACAATCGTGCATGCATTTGACGAACTCCGCGTATCGGTATACTCTTTACTCTATCTTGCGTAAACTCCAAAAGTTCTCGTAACCTCTCTTTTTCTATAAAGCGCCTACGCGGATGTATCGACTGATCATTCAAATCATCATTTCTTAACTATTAAGAAATATGACTTTCGAGTAAAGAAATAGTTTTCTAATTTCCAAATACATACGTGTATTTGAGACAAAGAATTACTTCTCTCAGTGTAGTCATTCGTTTTTAAAAGTAAACGGTTTCACTCAACAAGTGTATCATAAATATCATTTACGTTGTTTAATAGGTAAGATATTAAAAAACCTTGAATTTACTTTTCGTAACTATAAGTTATAAATTCTTGATGTGATGATGACTATTATAATGTTTTCTTTTCTTAGCTAAAGAAATCATGTTGATATTAATCATGTTGTTATATTTATTATTATAAAATGTAGATAAAGCCATTCACTTTAGAATTCATGGAATCTCTTTTATTTCAGAGCGTAAACAACTTGGTATAGAGAAGTTATGAGGTGAACACACCTTCCAATTTTGGTCATTTTTCTTAAAGGAGAATTTCAATTGCACTATGTACAAAGAGTTTAGGACAATAGCTTATGAAGATGTATGTGAAGGATATTGTAATGGGTAAGTGTCTGTTTTGATTTTATAATTACGGTATAGAACACAAATGCAGACCACAACTTTATAAAGATTTTCAAGTGGAAACAGTGAAAAATTATAAAAGAGGTACGTGCATTTATTTACATAAGATATCTATTCAGAATTTTAGATAGAAATTGTATTTTACGGTACAATAAAATTTATACTTTGAAATTGTTATATTAAAATATATTATTAACAATCTTAAGATAGATTACAATGTAATTGTCTATTAACAGGTATATTATTTTATACATACATATATTATTTTTTTAGAAAGAAAAGTATGGCTTAAACATTTTTGGAGAAGGAGAAGGAGAGTATAAAACATTTGTTTAAATTGTCCTTTGTACATCAAAAGTATTGTAATACGTAAGTTTTTATTATAGCATAAAAGAAAATAATTTTTTACTTTTTGAAAAATAATTAACTTATTTTAAAGATGAGCATGAAAGTGTAGTGCATTTCAATGACGAAGTCATAGCAGTTGGGTACCTGAATTTCAAAAAAATACGCCTTCAAAACAAAAATATTAGATAGGAATCATTTTTAGTAACAATAATAATAATTTCAATATTTTATTTTTCATTTTTTACATAAATATAATTAATTTTAGAATGGTGTACAAAATTTGACACTTCAAGAAAGACTGAAAAATTGGCGGTTAAGGCGTCACTTGACTATATTTCTGAAATAGTTGGACCTGATTTACAAGATGGTAGCAATTTATCTGATGACGAAAATGATGAACCGGAGAAAGATATTAAAGACTTACATATAACAAATACTGATAGAAGAAAATGATGTTATATCAACAATAATTATACAATAGAAGTCGAATTTTTAACGTTTTTTCATATTTTTTGATTACTTTAACCGTTTTTCTATGTTTATCTTCGAAAATATTGTTTTGAGCGTTAAGTGTACAATAGGAAAAAGTTTTGTTAATTTGGGACGAACATTTCGTTCATTGAAAGTTTTTCAGTAAAAGCAATACGTTTCGTTTTATTGCAAAAATACGTGTTTTTTTGTGCTTTTTTCATTATTGTGACCGTTTTTTTATGTTTATCTTCGAAAATATTGTTTTGAGCGTTAAGTGTACAATAGGAAAAAGTTTTGTTGTTTTGGGACGAACATTTCGTTCATTAAAAGTTTTTCAGTAAAAACAATACATTTTGTTTTATTGCGAATAAACGTGTTTTTTTGTGCTTTTTTCGTTATTTTGACCGTTTTTCTATGTTTATCTTCGAAAATATTGTTTTGAGCGTTAAGTGTACAATAGGAAAAAGTTTTGTTATTTTGAGACGAACATTTCGTCCGTATAAAGTTTTTATGTAGAATTAATACATTTCAAGATAATGCTACAAAACCGTTTCTAAGGAATTAAAAATAATGCCATAACTTAAAGTGTTTCAGTGCTATATATCTGAAAATAGGACCATTATCTAATTACATTATGACGAAGTTACCCTGTGAATCTCAGCTAAATCGGTAAAAAATTGACTGAGTTATCTTTGATACATGATTACATACATACATACATCCATACATACATTTTAGGGAGGGCCTTAACTGAATTCTAATACATATAAATTTCTCTTATAAACTATTATATAGTATATTTTGATGCATCACACATTTTGCGATGATGAAAATATAAGGCTCTCCCGTGTAGCGGTCGTGCCTAAAAATGCAAAAAATACAAAAAGCAACAAAAAAATATAAAAATATATAAAAAAAATTTGGCACACACCCTAACATATAATCACCCCCGTAGACTAGTAAGTATGACCTGAAAAAAATCAAAGTTATTAACATCCCTAATTAGTCTACGGGGGTGATTATAAGTTAGGACGTGTGTCCAATTTTTTTTTTATTTTTATATTTTTCTGTTGTTTTGTTGATTTTTGTATTTTTTTTATTTTTTTGTATTTATGACTGTGAGACCAAAGTAATTGTTATTGAATTTTGAATCAGTTGACATAATAATTAATTTCTTTTAAATTGAGAGACAAATGCGATAAAGTAGATTTTCGTCTCGTGTGATGCTTATAATCGAGCGAAGCGATACTTTGGTGGAAAGGCACACAAGACGAGAATCTTTTTCCCGTACATGTTTCGTATGGTATTTTGCGATACAACGTGCGTAAAGTTCGATTTTAAGCACGTATTGTTTATTGAGCGTAAGGAAAGTCGCACCTTCCGTCCGAAGTGTTATTACATTAATTATAAATTAATGTTGAATGTTATCAAAAGTTGTAATAAATTAAGTGGAGAAGTTAGAGTTAATAAATTTATACCATTTTTCTTTGTACTTATTCTCAATTTTTAAATATTAATTACGATACTATTGTGAGAATCTACTTCTTGCACTTGTAACGTTCGATATTTTTTAATACGGCGTGTGAGAAGCTCGAATATGAGCATGTATGTTTTGTTAAGCGTGCGACAAGTTGCGCTTCTTGCATGAAGTGTCGAACAAACATAAAACTGCAGTAATTCGTTTAGGCGCGATACATTCTTTATTAATATTTTTTTAGGGTATTCCCATATTATGGCGCTTAATGGAAAAAAAATATACTATGTCGTATAAAATTATATTACATTTTATAAAAAAAGAAAGCTTTCCATTATTGCAACCCGAAAAAATTTCTTGTGATTTTGAAAAAACGATGAGGTCAGCTATAACTTCTGTGTTCCCTACGGCGACGATTATTGGATGTCATTTTCACTATGCACAGGTAAATTTATCATGCTTAGTCTGTAAATATAATATTTAATATATGCACATTATAAATTTGAATTTTACGTCGCTGTTAAGTAAAAGAAACTTTAAATTCTCAAAATTAGCCGTAGTAAAAGGATATTATAAAAAACTCATAAAAATTGATATAAGATTATGTATAACTTAATGTGAGTATCTGCATCCAAAATTTCTCGCTTACACTTAAACAAATGTTTTTTTATAAAAATTTATAAGTTATATCTACTAAATTTTTTATCCCTTAATATGGGTCTGAAGTTTCAGAACTAGAAATCAGTTTTTTACACTCAAAATCGATCAAGTACGCCATTAAATAATAAAGTTAATAATAGTATGCTATAAAATCTTTTTAATATTATTGCTCGGAAAAATTATTAAGGGTGGCTACAAGGGAAAAATCGGCTCGAACATAGAAAAGATCGAATTTTCCTACATCATTTCCCAATATCACAAAAAGTCACATTTTTATTTTCTTTAAACTGTAAAGTTAAGCTAAAATAAGTGTAACAAGGGTGCCTGTATAATATTCTTATGCACAAATAATTAAGAGAGTGACTATTAAGGGTACAAGTCGGCCAAAAATTAGAAAAAAATCGAATTTTCATCCATCTTTCTTAAATATCTCAAAAAGTAATATTTTTATTTTCTTTAAACTGTAAACTCAAGCTTATATAAGAATAACAAGGTTGCCAGTACAATATTCTTATGAGAAAATAATTAGGAGGATGGCTATTAAGGTTAGAAGTCGTCCAAAGATAACCGAATTTTTAACCTCTACCCTTAATAGCTGCCCTTCTAATAATTTCCGCCAAGGAAAAATTTACTGGCACCTTTGTTACACTTATATAAGCTTATCTTTACAAATTAAAGAAAATAAAATTATGATTTTTCGATATATTTAAGAAAGATCGATGAAAATTCAATTTTTTCCAATTTTCGGACGACTTCTACCCTTAATAGCCCCCTTCCTAATAATATTAATTTGCTATTCCTCTTATAATCTTATAAACTTTGACTTTCTGTTACAATCTTAAAAATTTGGAATTTAATACTATTAGTTTTTAGGCACGATCGCTAGACAAGAATGCCTTATATATATCACATGCACGAAAAATAGTACTTTTTAATATATTCAAATATACACTATAAAAGATTGTTTGGATGCAAAATTAATTAATTACGAGCGTTTTTCCAGTGTATGTATGTATCTATGTATGTATGTATGTTTTGTATATATGTGATTATGGATTCAGATTATCTCAATTATTTGTCGATTAATTTGTCTCACATTTTTAGATAATCTGTGTTAAAATGTAGAAAGATGGTCTACAATACCGGTACAATTGGTTCAAGTCATTTAAAACTGTATACAAAAATTAAATTTGAAAAAATAGAAAAATAATGGTCTCGGTACCGAAAAATTCAAAGAACGTGCTGGAAACTATTTAATCTGCTTCAAAGTAATTATACACAACTTTCGTTTATATATAAACTTTTTCTGCAATAACAATATTTCTTTAGTTAATCGAGGAATTAGACAGAAATTTATTGAAAAACTGAGTTTTAGGTACTTAACTACTACGGATTATATTTTTGAGAAAAAATTTAAATAGAAAAAAATATAAAAATTTAAAATGAAAACATTTCATCCTCATAAGATATTTAGAATTGACAGTTATAATGAAACAAAATTAGTGAGAAAATCTGTAAAACACTCAAAATAATTTTTAATAATTTTGTTGGGTTTTAATGAACAAGTATTTTGTAACGAAAAAACCTTAATATAATAAAAACGTTCGAAAAATGTAGCAATTGTGCCTATATAGTGCAAAACCGAAGGATTTTGCATAATTTGATCCCTTGTTTTAAATGAAGTCAGTGTCGTTCAAAACAGTAGTAACTGACACAAATAGATCCATCCATTAAATTTCATATAATTTTATATAAATTTTTATACGCTCTTGTGAGATCTTTTCAATAGAGTCTTTTACGTAATAATCCTGTAAAACCCCTAGAAGGCGAAATATGTGTCAATTTTTGACCTTTCAATGAAATGCTTTTTCTTCCGTTTTTGGTAGTGAAGCCTCGAAAGAAGGTACCACTACGTGTCATGGACAAGGAGCAATCCAAGTCCGCGTTAGTGCCGGAAAAAAGTCGACAGTCAAGTTGGGTCAGGATCCTCTTGATAGGAGAAAGCTCCGGCTGGGCAAGAAGACGGACGCAACAGCATTCGCGGAGAAAGTCTGAACGGCTACTAAAGGTATGGGAGAAGTTAAGATCCGAGATCAAAGGGTGACCCTGGAGATCAGAGACCTGAACGCTCTCACAACGAGGGACGAAGTGGTGGCGGCCCTAGATAAAATTCTCGCGTTTCCGCCTGAAAGCCGAGAGGTGAAGCTTTTGGGTCCTAACCGCAATCAACAAAAGACAGCCATCGTAAAGCTAGATCACGAGACCGCTGACAAGCTAAAGTCGATGCAACATCTTTGCGTCGGCTTTGTAAGCTGTCGCGTTCGGGATCGAGTTTTGATCGAGAGGTGCTGTCGGTGCGTAGACTTCGGCCACACGAAACGGAATTGTAAGGGAGTGGACAGGTCCTCGTCATGCTACAAGTGCGGCGAGCCTGGACACAACCTTAAGAATTGTAAGAGTGCTCCCCAATATTTCCTTTGTCCTTCAAAGGGTGCTCAGGGAGTATCTCACATGGCGGGGTCCGGAGCCTGTGCCATGTTTCGGCGCGTGCTTGAAACCGCAAGGAAGGCCGTTTCACGATAAGTGGCAGTCTCAACGTGGGAGGATAGAATAAGGAACGAATGACGCATGTCACAGACACGTCTCCCAGCTTGAAGTAATGTGAAAAACAGTTCCGGGCTGGGCAGGTGAAAGAGTTGGGTTTGGAGTTTTAGCCGGTAAGAATCCGGCACTGGCGACGAGTGCGGACCCTCGTCGTCGTCTTATGTAAGATTTCTCCAGTTTCCCACGAAAAAAAAAAAATACTAATAATAGTAATAATTATAATTCAAAATTTTGTGATAGAATAATAAATTAATGAACCGTTATATTAAATTTAGCATTGCTACAAATTTATATCTATTGGTAATCAAATTCAAATTGCCCGCGAATGTTTGCCGCAGCCCCCCTTCAAAAAATGTAAATCGGGCTTTCACCGTCTCTGGCGCAATGACACTCTGGCGTGCTGACACGGACTCAAAAAAGAAGTTGTAATCATATACAAAATTGTCAATGTAAAAACCAATGATACTTTCTCACCTTTTACTAAAATAAATAAGAATAAATTGTACATTGGCAAATATTTCCGTATTTTTTGGTATATTGTTGAATATTTTTGTATGTTTCTATATATCTCTGTATATTTCTATATATTTCTGTATATTTCTGTATATTT
Organism: Theocolax elegans; assembly: GCA_026168455.1. Lineage (NCBI taxonomy): Eukaryota > Metazoa > Arthropoda > Insecta > Hymenoptera > Cerocephalidae > Theocolax > Theocolax elegans. The sequence goes on along the minus strand of JANSJX010000515.1, from coordinate 267 downwards.
TTATCAGTTATTGGACTTTTATACAGAAATATACAGAAATGTACGGAGATGTACGAAAATGTACATAAAGATTTAAAAATATATAGAAATAAATGGAAATGTACAAAAACATACAAGGATATAGAAAAATATTCAATGATAAAAGTATACCGTAAATTAAAATTTTTTTTTTACTTTTTAAATTAAAAGCAGTTGCTAACAATTTTTGAATAGTTTGTAATTAATAAGACATGAGTAATATTCCAATTAACGTTTTATTCTAAATAG
>JANSJX010000514.1:0-23977 GCA_026168455.1 Theocolax elegans | reverse complement strand
ATTTGAACCTCCGATCTTTTACTTCGGAGTCTCTCGCTCTACCAACTGAGCTATTTTATTTGTTTCTGTCATAATGTTAAATGTTGGTTATAAATTTAGCATACTTCACAACATATTTCCATTGTTCTTTATAACCAACGCGGGTGCTTATAGAACATTCTAAATTTAGGAAAAATACCGTTTCCCGAAGTTTCGAGTCTCTTGGTTATAGTAAATTTTAAAATTTACAGAATTAGTATTCAGATATAAATTAGAACTACAATATCTTTTTCCTCGACAAAAAAGTAGAATAAAAATAAACGTTTGAAGGTGCTATAGCCTTACTAATAAAAATTGCACTTTATGTAATTTTGAAACTAAGATTTCAATTTAAATTCAATTGATATTCATTTTACTTTTTTCGTATTGATTATTATTATTTTATTTATAAATTGTGTTTCAGAAGCTTTTGATAAAAATATCAATATTGTAACATGGAAAAATGTAAACTTATTTTATATAGGGTACCGATCTATAGATCCGGGTAGGAATTGCCCATCGCAAATCTCTTATTTTATTTGTGAGTATCTGTGCTGTATTCAGAAGATATTTCATTTTTTGGACTGGGTTAATATCTTGAAATCGCTCGAGAAAATCACTGTATAAACCTGCAAAGTAAGATACTATAAATAATTTGTACAAAACATTAAAACATGGAAAAAAAAGATATTATTACAGTTTATAAATTTATAAACAATTTAAAGGGGAATCGCTCTTTCGATCTTAGTAACAATAAGTACACACGTTTTTTTTGCGTATTTACTACGTTACATACAAATTAAACAGATAAATTGCATAAAGTTTTAGAAGAAATGCATAACAATTAACTTACTGATTAGTAGTCTAAATAAATTGTCTTCGATTTGTCGTACAGGCGATCGACCAGGTATGTTCCTTCTAACTTTTGATACATCAAGTGCACGATTAGCAAGATCTTTTGGATTCCAGAAAACCATTATCAATTCTCGCAAAAATATTGAAGGAACATTATTTCTTATCAAATCCCAAACACTTGCTTTAATATATATTCCTTCTCCTAGATATACCTAAAATTTATATTATGAGTTAAAATAAAATTATTCGCATGTATAGTTTTCTGTTAAAAAAAAATAAAAAGAATGAATATTTGATTGATGGAAACAATAAACAATATCCTAGAATAAATTAAGTATTTTTCATTCTTACTATTTACAGTACGTCTATAGGAGAAGTTAAGGGGACAAGCCTGGGTTAACTCGAAAGAAATCAAAAAATTTTCATCGAGCTCTTAAAAATTTCCTTTTAAAGTTATATACATAAAAAAATTGTACGATAAAGTACTTATTGTGGCGTTCGATTTAAGGTAATTTTAAACCTTATTCATTAATTGTAAATTCTAGAAAAATTCCTATGCTTGACACCTTATTTTCGCAAAGGGCTTTGCGCGGTGCACGATTGCTCACGTTTTTCTTCATCAAATCGAATCTAATCACTCGCGTTTTTTCGTTTTTACAAGTACTAAAACTTAAGTGGAAAACTTTTTTGAAAAACACAATTGTCTTTATTTTGAACAACAAAATACATAATTTTATGAAAATTTTTTGTTCATTTCTATAAAAATGAAATATTTGGAACTTATATTAACAGAAGCCCCGACGAATTACTTTTGATGACACTAAAATTATCAATAACTAATAAGTTTTCATTTACTTCTATTAAAAATATAATGCGACTTGTAAATATTATTTGCGATAAGAATGTATTGCCCCAAACTCGTTATAGGATCGATCAATTATTTAATTCCGATGATATTGTTACATATCACAGTGTTTGTCCGAATTGTTCAAAATATATAGGTAAATTACACGATTATAACGGTATTGTAAATTGTCCGAATTGTGATACGGCAATCGATATTTCGCACCCTTCAAATACTTGCTTTTTCGCAATGATTGATCCATCAGACGCTGTTCGTGATTATATCGAAACACACGAAGACTACTATGATCACGTTGTCAGAGAAAGAAAGCATGAGAAAGGGATAATAGAAGACATATATGATGGAATATTGTATAGGAAATTTTTAAAAGAATTGTCTGCGTGTGATCGATATTCTTATGTAACTGCAATGTTCAATACGGACGGAGCTCCTGTTTTTGAATCGTCAAATTTTTTCAATATGGCCTATATATTTAATTATTAATGAAATTCCAGTTCAAAGTAGATTCAATAGCGTTATCGTTACGAGTTTATGGTTTGGCAAAAGCAAACCCGAAATGAGTATTTTTTTAGAAATATTCGTGAATGATATTAATCAACTATCAGAGACTGGTATTAAATGTACTATAAAAGGAGAACAAAAATATATTAAATTATTTGCATTACTCTCATGTGTTGATACGGTAGCTCGTGCTCCAATGAATGGTAGCAGTCAGTTTAATGCATACTTTGGATGCGACTGGTGCGAACACCCTGGTGTTTATCATGGTGGTTGCGTAAGATACCCGTATCTTACAGTTCCTGCTGCAAATAGAACTACAGCCACAACGATAACTTACGCAAGAGAGGCACTTGAAAAAAATATTCCAGTAGTTGGAATGAAAACCGCTTCACCATTATTAAACTTAAAATACTTCAACATCGTTGACGGCTTTACGCCTGACTATATGCATTGCATTTTAGCTGGTGTTGTACGACAATTCACAGAATATATATTAAGCAGTCTCTTGGTAGCAGATATAGATAAAATGGATGATTTATTAGTGAAGATCAAAGTACCACATCAAATTAGTCGATTAAGTAGGCCCTTGAAGGAAAGGAGTTATTGGAAAGCACGAGAGTTCGAAAATTGGGCTTTATATTATAGTATTCCACTATTATCTGTGGTATTAAAAAACAAACAACAGCTAGAACATTGGTCGCTGTTAGTGCAGTCGCTATATATTTCATTAAAAATGAAAATTTCTTTTGCAGAACTAAATCATTTAAATGCATTATTAGATAAATTTGTATCTACGGCAGAAGAACTCTATTCATTAAATGCTATGACTTATAATGTGCATCAATTGCAACACATAGCAAAGAGCATTTTTGATTGGGGACCATTGTGGTGTCACTCAACATTTGCATTTGAGTCTGCTAACCACAAATTAATTTCAGCCATTCAGTGTGCCAAAGGAGTCATACAGCAAATAGTCCGATATATACAGCTAGAGCGTACAGTACAGATTTTAGATAATATAGTATATCCTGTATGTTCTCCCGCTGTACTGCACTTTTTACAGAATATTAATTCACCAGTATCAAAAAAAGTGTATAAACTCACAAATATAACATATTTTGGGCCAGGAAAAAGTATTGAAAATTCATACATAGAAAAATTCAATTTATCGACAAGGTCTACTGCATATTCAAAGATAGTTATTAACTCTTGTTTATTTACAACAGCTTCAAAAAATAATAAACGATCTTGTAATTATTATGCGCAACTCAATAATGGACAATTTATAAAAATAAATTTATTTTTGGTAGATACTGAAAATTCATCTGAGATGACTATCTGTCAAATGATTTCGGTTGTGCCAAATCAATATGCGGAATCAGTAAAAAATGTAATGCATATTTCGAATCAAGAGATATGTGTACGAACACACGACATCACTCAAATTTGCGTTTACGTTCAAACATTTACAAAAAAATATATTATATCTGTACCAAACACTTATCATTATTAAAATGATTAACTTGATAACTATAAAAATTGTAATTACTGCCTGTATAAAGTGTGCCTTACATTTATAGAAAGGTTATATGTATTAAAAGTTTAGTAATTCGATCATAATTCTTCTGATTATTTTATTGTACTTTAAGTTTTACATGTTCTTTGAAGATCAAATAAAATAATTATTATAATAAGCAAAATTAATAACTTAATTAGTAATTTGCTCAAACTATAATAAATTACCTGTTCGTATTAATTATTTTAGAATTAATTATTTATTAACATAATTATTATTTAATTAGTAATTTTCTAATATATTTAATATAACATATGATTTATTATATGATTTTCTATGTGATTTATCATATGATTTGTTATATGATTTTCCACTTGATTTCTCATATGACTTATTACGTAACATATAATGTGACAAATTACAAGCCGATTTTCTCGAAAACATCTTATGACAAGTTATATAATTTTTTACATGATATATCGTATGATTATTCATATGATAAATCATATGATTTAACATATGATGTTCCACATGATGTATCATGTAAAAAATCTTATAATAAATTATACGATAAATCGTACGATTTTTTTCAGTAGGGTAAAAACTATACGCTTTTTACATTCCAGGCACGATCGATAAATGGTTAAGATATAAACGATAATAATATTTAGAAGTTGAAAATGAAAATGTTGAAGAAGAAGAAAATGTTGAGTAGAAAAAAAATCTATGTTATTTAAAATATACAATATGCCTTATTATGCGAGACTTATAATATATAATATTGTGCTATAATTATTAGGCTTATAATTAATTTTCCATTTTTTCTTAAAGAAATAAGACTTAGCGAAACAACAAATAAATTTAATCATAAAAGGAAATATATTGTAAACGCAAATTGCATTTCAAGGAATCAAATTATAGAAAGCATTTTCTTTTTATTATTTAAAACTTCTTCTCAGTTTTTTATTTATACGTATAAGTTTTTAAGAGACATTCGCTATAAAAGTTATAATAGCAGGAGGGCTAGATTTAAAGTCCCCAAACAATAATAAGATAATTATTATAAATATATCGTTAAACCTCTGTAAATCAACGATAGCTGCACTGATGAGTTTTTTTTCATCTTTCCCTCTTAATTCAATAAATTATTGTGGCAAACAAAAAAAAGCAATACTACGATGGACAAAATTTCAGATCACATGCACGGATGTGTTTAAATGTATATATACACATACACACACTTGTACATCTATATTCGTCAGAATATTCGCACAGATGTGAAAATACGCTTACGTATGAACGACTACTGCAAGCACCGCTGAATGGTTAATTAAAATAAACCATTATTAGTTAGCTTAAGGAAAATGAATAAATCATGTGTGTATCTGTGCGAACTACTGTTAACAATACTGAACCGTCCAATCACTATAGGACTTGGTCAAAAAAAAAATAAATAAGAAAAAAAAACGCATTCTTACACCAAGAAAACACAGTATTGCTAAGTAACACACATGGTTTACAGAGGATGAATATTAATATAATGTTATTTTTCCTTTGTTTACAAAACTTATATATAATACTATTAAAATTTACTTTTATGAATTAGAAACCATTTAATCTCTAAATGGATCATTTGTCTTGTAAATCGTAATCAAAAGTAGTTGCAAAAAGGTTTTTTTTCCACAATTAGTACAGTATTCTTTTAAAAGCAATTAGCGTGATATCATTTGTAATAGAAAAAAAAATAAAATAAATAACGCTCATTATTATTATAGTATTAATTTCCTATACGAATACCTACATTAGGAGAATAGCAATAACATATTGCACCTAAGCATTTCCTATCATTAGGAAGATCGCAAAAAAAAGAAAAAAAAGAAAAAAAACAAACAAAAAATAAAAGAGAGACAGTAAAAATAAGAGAAAAACTCTAAATTAAAATTAGTAAGTAGAAAAAAAATATATATACATACAAATAAAAATACATACAAACGAATGCCCTTGCTAGAACAGAATAGGGAACACATATATAAACAAAAAAAAGAAAATTATGGAAATACAAAAAAAAATATGCGTATATATCTAGAAAACAAATATGTAAGTAGAATTAAGTTAATATAAGCGTATTTGTAAAGGAAGTACTCAGATGTATGAGGAGGATCGTAACACTTGTAACTAAAAGCAAGGAATCGCAATATTGATAAATTAAAAATCTCGTAAATACTTGAATTTATTGAATTAAAATAATTGGTTATTGACATTTCAGAAAGGTGTTGATACGAAGGTATAATTACAATTATAGTTATAATTTATTTTAATTTGGAAGGCTCTAGCCATAGGGGGGCTCCCCATTTTTAAAAAGAATAGATTGATTTCAGATCAGGCGGGATTCAGACAACCTATAACACATCTTGCACAGCAATCCAACCTGTCTTGCAGTCTACCAAATATACTGGACGCGCCGCAACTCGAGCCATTTGCGACCCGCTACATCAAGTTTTTTCAAAATAAAGGGAATAACCCTGAATTGAATGAAGAGCAGATAATATTTCAAGAAATACCATAAATCATTAATATAAAATTTAAATGCACATAATCAATTAACATATATTCATACAATTAATTGTTCTTCATTATATTTTAAATCGAGAGTCACTGATATGTTTATTCATTATTAATATTATATGTTTAATAATAATAATATTACGAAATAATAATGTATATTACGAAAGAGAGAGCAATTTAGAGTGTATTTGATAGGTACACTGTAACCAACAATTATAATTATAAAAAAAAACTCTTTATCTCGAGAATCTGGCAAAAGAAAACAAATTTTTTTAAGTATTTGTATTGTATAGAATCATTTTTTTTTCTTCTCGCCTTAGGAGGTGTTTTGTAAACGTCGAGGACGACGTTACCGTGGCCTCAGACGTGTTACGAGTGGTAACATATTGATTATTATATTAATAGATAATTAGTTTTATAACTGCGCAAATTATAAAATAGAATAAGAAAACATTCTGAATTTAAGACACGAAGCATAATATGATATGTTACATACGCTCACGCCAGTTCTCGAGCGTTCTCGCGAAGAAGCGCTGACTCTCAGCGTCAGTACCCGCGAAAAATCATATCTACACATTCACACAATTAACATAGATACTAGGTGCAACACGTGGAAAATTAAGCTCCCACCAATAATTATCAAAAGAGGGGATGTCACACAACGAGGCTATAAGAAGGGGTGATTCGCCCACGGAGGCTCTCTTAGCTCTCTTACCTCTCTTGCCACGCTCAATCAGACGACGAACGAAGGAACGATTCCTCTCTAGTGTTGGGACAGGGTCCCACTCCCATTAACACGAAGGCTCCAGCGTGACCGGCGATCCACTACAATCATCATCCAACCATTCGATCATCTTCAACCGTCAATCAGCCAATCAGCCAACCAACCAGCCAATACGCCAATCAACCCATTGAGAATAGACAGGACTCGTCGTTGCACCTAGTAAGTTAGCATCTATCTTTCGTACCTAAAGTATCGAATAAATCCAGTATTCAATTACATCTGAGTCCTACCGTTCATTCATCCCAATCCTCCTTCGCCTAAACTCACTAGGTTTCGTTCGAGTGAGCCAACGGTTACCCACTAGAATCCGGAAATACTGACCCTTCACTCGTAACACCGTTTAACGCTTGCATTTATGTATAAAAATGAAATGAAGAAATTTAAATAAATAAAACTTTAGGCTTCTTAGCCGGTTTATGCATGTATTTACATATTATAATGCATTTGAATTCAATACACCCGGCTATGGATCAAAATATAAAAAAAATTTAAATTTAGATTTATTAGCCGTTTTACGCTTGTATTTACGGATAAAAATGCATTTGAACTCATTTCACCCGGCTAAAAACGAACTTTAAAAAATTGAAAAATTAGACTTCTTGGCCGGTTTACGCTTGTATTTCCGTAGAAAAATGTATTTGAAGTCAATCCACCCGGCTATGGAACGAAATATAAAAAAAAATAAAAATTTGGACCACTTAGCAGGTTTACGCTTGTATTTACGTATAAAAATGCATTTGAATTCAATCCACCTGGCTATGAAACGAAATTTAAATAAATGAAAATTTAGGTTTCTTAGCCGGTTCATGCATGTATTTACGTATAAAAATGCATTTAAATTCATTCCACTCGGCTATGGAAAGAAATTTAAATAAATAAAAATTTGGACCACTTAGCCGGTTTATGCATGCATTTACATATTATAATGCATTTGAATTGAATCCACCCGGCAAAGGAGCAAAATCTAAAAAAATGAAAAATTTCGACTTCTTAGACGGTTTATGCGTTTATCTACGTGTATATATGCAATTTGAATTAAATCCACCCGGCTATGGATCGAAACATAAAAAAATTTAAAATTTAGGTTTATGAGCCGATTTATGCATGTATTTACGTAAAAAAATGCATTTGAATTCATTTCTCCCGGCTATGGAACGAAATATAAAAATATTTTAAATTTAGGTTTATGAGCCGGTTTTGTGCATATATTTACGTATTAAAATGCATTTGAATTCAATCCACCTGGCTATGAAACGAAATTTAAATAAATGAAAATTTAGGCTTCTTAGCCGGTTTATGCATGTATTTACATATTATAATGCATTTGAATTCAATCCACCCGGCTGTGGATCGCAATCTTAAAAAATTTAAAACTTTGACTTCTTAGCCGGTTTTTTGCGTTTATTTACGTGTAAATATGCAATTTGAATTAAATCCACCCGGCTATGGATCGAAACATAAAAAAATTAAAAATTTAGGTTTATGAGCCGATTTATGTATTGTTACGTGGGTTTGCCTGATTCCCCTCTTCCTAGGTAAAGAAAGGTGAGAGAATTAGTAACAAGATTCTAATGAATAGTGATCTATTTATAAACTGATAATTATACATGAACGAAAGAACTAAAGAACGGAACTAACTAAACTGAATTAAAGAAGAGCGGAACTGAACAAGTGAACCTCGTCCTTCGCAAGGATCGGGATTATATACCCCGTTGATGCGTCAACGTTATCCGTCATCTAAGATAGCTGCAGATCATCTAGTGCGTTGCGTACACTCATATGTGTACGTGACAGTATGTATTTACATATAAAAATGCATTTGGATTAAATCCAGCCGGCTATGGATCGAAACATAAAAAAATTTTAAATTTAGATTTATTAGCCGTTTTACGCTTGTATTTACATATAAAAATCCATTTAAATTCATTCCACTCGGCTATGGATCGAAGTAGAAAAAAATTATAATTTAGATTTATCAACCGATTCATGCTTGTAGTTACATATAAAAATGCATTTAGTTCAATTTGCCCAGCTATGGAACGAAATATAAAATAAATAAAAATTTGGACCACTTAGCCGGTTTACGCTTGTATTTACATATTATAATGCATTTGAATTCAATTCACCCGGCTATGGATCGAAATGTAAAAAAAATTTTAAATTTAGATTTATTAGCCGTATTACGCTTGTATTTAGGTATGAAAATGCATTTGAAGTCAATCCACCCGTCTAAGGAACGAAATTTAAATAAATGAAATTTAGGCTTCTTAGTCGGTTTATGCATGTATTTACATATTATAATGCATTTGAGTTCAATCTACATGGCTATGGATCGAAATCTTAAAAAATTTTAAACTTTGACATCTTTGCCGGTTTATGTGTGTACTTACGTGTACATATGCATTTGAATTCAATCCTCCAGGCTATGGATCGAAACATAAAAAAATTTAAAATTTTGATTTATTAGCCGATTTATGCTTGCATTTACGAATAAAAATGCATTTTCACCACACGTAGACCGAAAGTACCACATTCCCTCCCGGCACCGAAAAAGGAATGTGTTATTTTCGGCCTACTGGTGGTGAAAAATAGTATACATCCCACGGGAGGTAAAATGGTCACCCCATAGCACATGTTTGCCACCCTCGCCTTCGGCTCAGGTGCCAATTTATATGTGCTATGGACTGACTAATACTTTACCATAAAATAAACATAAAAAAATTAAAAATTTAGGTTTATGACCCGATTTATGTATTGTTACGTGGGTTTGCCTGATTCCCCTCGTCCTAGGTAAGGAAAGGTGAGAGACTTAGTAACAAGATTCAAATGAATAGTGATCTATTTATAAACTGATAATTATGCATGAACGAAAGAACTAAAGACCGGAACTAACTGAACTGACGAACTGATCTGAACTGAACCTCGCCCTTCGCAAGGATCGGGATTATATACCCGTTGATGCGTCAACATTATCCGTCATCTAAGATAGCTGCGGATCATCTAGTGCGTTGCGTACACTCATATGTGTACGTGACACGTCCTAGGCCGCGAAGGACATCGTCCTCGATGTCTAAAAAGAAAATGAGAACTAATTGGAAAGTTTTGAAATTTCCTTTTGTTAAAAAAAAGAGGATAAAATGAAAGAATTAATAGAATACATGCTTAAAGACTCCTTTTTCTCATGTTCTTTCCTTACAAAATTGTTTGTTTTTCTTTTTATTATTATTATTATTATTATTTTAATTTATTTCGTATTTTTGTATGTTTTTAATAATACATATTTGCGTTAATTCATAAATTTAGCGGTGATTAGTTAACTATACGTAAGAATAAACAATAAACTATAATTAGTCTAAGATAATTAATCTAAGATAATTAATCTAAGTGTGATTTGTTATAATTTTGTTAAAAAGTGTGCGTGATTGTGTTTACGAAATGATAATAGTAGTATTTTGGTTGAACTCTCCTTACTTTTATTACTGCTGTATAAGGTGTCAAGTACCTTCCTTTGTCTTTTGTTATTGAGATGATCGATGCAGGCGACTATGTATTTGGAGACATGGTGAAAATATTGGTCCTTATCATAATGAGATTTTATTGAAAGCCTTCGAGACATCACGAGTCGTCAGTAGCCTTCTGACCTGTGAAGGGTGTAATTTCCTTACTCGAATAATTCATTTTTGACCCGTCCCTTTTCCAAATTCTAATTTTTTTTGAGCGAAAAAATGGTGCGACGACGAATGATCCTTCGACGGTGGCCGCGCTACCAGCGAGTGTGTGTAAGTGCGCGTTCAATCCTTATCTTTTCTTCCTTTGAAATTCTGTTATGACGCAAAAAGGTTTCTTTCTTTTTTTCTTTTTTTATTACTCTGATCCTTTTTTATTTTTCTTTTAGTTCAATCACTGGGCTATGATTCGTACAGAACGATATCATCGTCGCATGTGCAATGACAGACATTGGGGAGAAATATCAGTTCCTTGGTATAAGGAAGCCGAGGATTATTGGGTTTTGTCTCGTTTATTTCTGGCCGAAGAGATGATCCGGGCTGTTGGAGGAGTACAGTTAAAAGTCTGCATTTTTTCTAGTGATATGTACTTTTACGCCGGCACTATATGCATTTATCATATCTCATACTAATGTATTATTTTGAAATTTACATAAACGGTTTGCTAAATGAAATTACCTTGCTTCGTATTTATTTTCTGTTTGTTATAATTATTATTCCTCCTCTTTTTTTCCATATGAATTTTGTTCTAACCTTAATGCAAATTACTTATATTTAATATCATCCAGATTAAAGTTGTAATTGTAACTGTAACAAAAAGCATGTATATTAATTTTTGCGTGGTGTGCTTATTGAAGAAGGAGATTTCATTTTATAAATTACTTTTGATTTTTATTTTTTTTTTCATTAATATTTTTTCTTAATTCGAACACGGAGAAAAATAATGTTGATTTGCTACTTATTCGTAACAATTATTTTGATACTCTTATATCGCAATTTTATCATTATGTTAGCAGTAAACGTATGGCTAAAAAAAACATATTCTCAAACAAACTTTTTTTTCTGTTCGTGTAGCATAATTAATTGTTATTACTACAACCACTTATTGCTGAAAACGTCAAAATTATGAATCGATGATTTTGTCATAAGTTTAACAGTTTCATTTCGCTAAAGCTGTAACATGAATTGCTGATTCTTGCAAAAAATGTGGTAGTTTTAATTAAAATAAAAGGTTGCAAAAATCGCAGACAACCCGGAGAACGAATGTCAATCTTAACCTAATATTACTTTGAATCTCAGTTTGAATTTATATATAAAAAAAAATGCTATAAAATTGAATTAATCTATGTACACCCTGTCAAAAGAATCAGTAAGTAAAAAAAAAGGTAAAGTTACGAAAAATACGTAATTCTATATAGGCAAAAAGCTTATTATTATTGTTCAGTAACTTTTATCTTGAAAGATCTTTTGACACTTATTACATCTTGATTTGTTGCATTAAATATGCTTTCTAAATTTGTGTATAATTTCTATTATAAAAGTAACTATACACTAATATTAATTAAAAGCTTTTGTTAAAGTAAAAAAAATAACTACAACTTTAATGATAAACAACGAATATACTTGCTCTAGTAACCACATCGTTTACTAAATCAGCAGTAAATTTCTTTTTTTTTTTTTTTTTTTTATTGCAAAATATTATGGTTTATAATGTTATTCTTCCTTGATTTTTTTTTTGTTTGTTCTTTTTTCTTTTTTTTTTCTTTTTTTTTTTAATATATAGTGTAAAACTCAAATCTTAATTTTTTTTAATTATCGCTTGCAGATAACACTTGTGTGGTATGAGATGATTGTGCAATGGATCTTTCTTTATGGACTGGTTTTTGGATTTCGGGATTTGAAGTTTGTAGCGTTTCTGACGTTACTGCTGCCATATCTTGGGATAAGTTTCCCAGATTTTCTTCATTCTTCTTTTTACTATTTTCTTCACCTTGTTGAGTTGCAGCTAATGTAAACAACTGCGTTAACGAGTTAAAGAAGGCCGCTAATAAGTGACGACTGAACCCGTAAATGTTTTTAAGGGTATAAACTCTGATAAATAAATTGATAGTGGCCTTCAAAAATTGCCATACTGTAATAAAGCCGATAATTGCAGCACAATAAATTCCAAACGTTGTTACCTCTGATAACAATGATTTGAAGATTGACTTTGATTTATTTTCTATATATGCTTCGTCTAGTAGGTTGGCATAATTTCCGATTAAATCGGGATGAGCCTGATTGCTCAATTTTTTTGCTATTTCATGCGTGTATGCTTGGTGCTCCATAGGGAACAAAATGTGGTTTTGCGTTTTGTCCATATCTTCAACACTATACAATCCACTGGTGATAAGATTTTTGATTTCTTCATAATGCCAAGTAGGATTCGTTGTTGGGCTTATAACCTGCGGTTCTCTAATGTTGACCGAGATTGATGGGAATTTGTGCCAAAAGTTATCTATCTAGAAGTAGGTGGGAAGCAAAGGGTTGCATTCCCGCTGAACACTTGATTTGATTAAAACTGTTGTTCTGGGTTTTAAAAAAAAGATATATTGTTGCAAATCACTGGTAGATCCTCGTAGCAATTTTGAGTTTTTCGAATTTTGCATTGTAATTCCGTGCATATGATTATGAAAGCAGCTTCTCCTGCTGTGTGTGCCATGTAACCCATGCTTTTCATTATTGTGAGAGCAAATAAATCCGGTTGATGATGGATGAGAGCCATCGCTGTCGCCATTATTTGTTTTTAAATAAGACATTTGTTTAATAGTGTATCTTGATAAAGGGACACAAATTGCATTTTTACGTGTCTGGATAAGTACGAAATTTTTGTATTAAAATATGCATCTTGCAGTATGTCGTGAAAATTAAGAGCTCTCTTTGATGCAAATTCGTTGTTATTTAATTTGTCGTAAATGTAGAGCTTTGGGTGTTCTGTTTTCCACAGAGTGAAACCGCATAAGACTAGTGAATTTCTTAGTTCTAGTCCGAATTGGACGTTGTTTGAGGAATTTCAGAAATACAATATCCCTTTGCCATTGTTCACTTTCGTGCCTTGACCTTCGAATAATACTACGAATTCATCATGTCGGCAGGGCGTTCGCGGAATAAAATCCCAGAAATAATATGTGTAATCTTCATCTACACATGATCCCGTTGAATATGTGCAAGATATTCCGTTGTCTATAGTGATTTTGTCTAAAACTTTGCGTACTGAAGCCATTTTCTCGCTAATCCGAATTTCTAAGGTGTCTATAACTGTTATGTTCGAATAGTCACGATTTTCAAATTTATATGGACTGCCTTGGCATTCTTCTTTGTCGTTCACCTTACCTACTATGTTTACTGTTCTTCTATTGATTTGATGTTTATTTATATTATCTAGAATTTGATCACCATATTTAAATTGTCCGTATTTTAAGAGATCAAAGCATAGTGGTCTACTAAATGCTTTGTTAAAAATTAAATCTCCACCATTTACTGTAGATGTATGTGAGAACATACCGCAATTAGCGATTTTTCTGAATATAGTGATCTTACATGCTGAAGTCTGTATTTTTTGTTTGTCCGAAATTTGCAGCAATTGTATTAAGTTTGTCGATACGTTCGGATGAGAGTTGTCAAAATTGCAATTTCCAATCTCTAACGTAGAGATTGAAGTGGATTTTTCGTAGTTCCGACCACATTCATATCCTGTTATCGCTGAATGACTTATATGGATGATAATGAAGATGAAAAGGATGGTAGATGATGTAGAATCCATATTATTCTGCAAGAGAATAATCGTAGTTTTATGTATTTGTATACTTGCGAATAATCGTAAAGCATTTTTCATTTTTTTTTATTACTCATCCATTTTATTTAATTAGAAATCTGACCAGTTTACATAATAGATAAAACAAATAATTTGATCTATATAGTTATCCTAGCATGTTACTAAAAATTTCTTGTATATGTGTGTGAAATGGTACAATTTCAATATGAGAGAAAAGGTAGTTTAATTATTATACTTAAAAAAAATGTGTATATTTGTAAGGGCGTCCAAGGCCCAAAAAAAAAGGAGAATGAGATAGAGAATGGGTTATATATAATGAATGTTTTCCTCATTTCTATGCTTTTCCGCTCGTTCGTTAAAATTAGCTTTCTGTTTACGTGACAATTATTGTTTTTTTTGTATGATTATAAGAAGTTTTTCAAGGTGGAGGATCTTTTACAGTTGTAGCTCGCTTAATTTTATTAATATGGGTGATTTTAGTACTGCTGTCATTTTGCAATTTAACGTTGTAATTTTTATAATTTATTTCTACTATCTCGTATGGGCCTTCGTACTGTTTTTGGAATTTACCTATTTGGGGTTCTTTTAACCAATAAACCATCTCTCCTTCTCTAAAATGTTTCACATTTAGTTTTTTATCATAGTAGTATTTAGATCTATATTTTGCTTGAACTAGGTTCATGGCAGCGAGAGTTTGATTTTGAATTAGGGATGAAGTTAACTCTGATAAATAATCACCATAATTTTGTATACTATCTTTCGGTGGAAAACTAGATGGTGTACGGGCTTATTCCCCAAAAACTAGTTCATGTGGAGTAAATTTCGTAGCTTCATGTTCTGTGCAGTTACATGCATGTTGACATACTGACAACCATTTGTCCCATTCATTCATATTGTCTACATATTGTTAAAAGTATTCTGTTAACGTTTGGTGCATTCTCTCAATTCCGCCCTGAGATTGGGGGTGATAAGCTGTGGATGTGTATTTGTCTATTCTAAAAATTTTGGCAAACTGCTGTAGTAATCGATTTTGAAAGTGCGTAGCTTGATCTGTGATAATACAACAGGTGGGGCTCCAAAATATGCGATTATTTTATCTACAATAGTTTTCGCTACCTCTTGCGCGTTCGCGAATTTTACTGGGGTTAATACAATAAATTTGGGAGCCAACATTGTGCTGTTAGTACGCAACGATTTCCATTATCGGTAGGTTTTAACGGACCGTAAAAATCTAAGGAAATTTTGTCAAATGCACGAGCCGGGGTGTCGCTTATTAATAATGGCAATCTTGTTTTAACACGAACTAATTTCTTGACTTGACATCCTTCACATCCTAAAACGAATTGGTATACTTCCGGTCTCATGTTCCTCCAATAATAATCACCTGCGATTTTTTTGTATGTTTTATTTATTCCCCTATGTGCTCCAAGTGTTGATTCATGATATTCTTTAATTATTCTGTACCTCTCTTCCACCTTCGGAACTGGTAAATTATTAAGATGAAATATTATGTTTATATTGGAGCCTTGAATCTCTTATAATTCCAAAGCTTTTTATTTGATTTGATATTACAGAGTTTTTAAGTATTTTTACACATTTTTTATATCTTTCTTCAGTGCTTTGTCGTTAATATTATTTTTGACGAATACTTGTATAATTTGCACATCGAACGCCGGTGTTAACTTAATCTCAGCAATACTAAATTCTTTTTCTTTAAAACTCGTAGGATTGAGGAATTGTCTTTCAACTAATGCATCTAGTATTTCTGTGTTAAAGGAAACATTAGTAGTAAGTAAACAAAGCAAATTTTCTCGGTATTAAAAAGGATGCAAATTGAGAGTTTTAACGTTAGTAAAGAGGGGTGCCTCTTCGTTTTCCGATATGTGCCATGGAGGTTTCTCGCGTGGTGGCCTCGCATTTCTTACAAGGTCAGAGCTAGGAGATAATCTCGAGGACGTGCGAATAACTTGACTTGTATGATCTGAATGCGCATCACCCGTCTCATTGTTATCTCTATTGACTTGAATTTCTTCGGTCGCTGCTTCATTTAGGTTCGATTCGAACCGTTCAGTTGCTTCTCCGTTCTCGTCGAAGTTCTCATTCGCGAAAGAAGTGCGAGTGAAATTAAAATCTTCTTTTCTTATAAAGGGTGTAAAATGTGTAAAATGATCCGTTTCCCAAATGTTTATTTCTAGTGCATCTTTGAGAGTAGATTTTTTTTCTTAATATCAACTTTAAGTCTCATGTGGTCATTATCAATTATATTTTGCATTATTCCATTTGAGATAGTGCATTTCGTTGATGTATCTGCGTCAATGGTTTCAAATTCGGTTTGCGTGCCTCTTTCAGTTACATCGAAAATTATTTTAGGTCGTTGCGTTGACTGTAGTCGAATTGGTGTTTTAGCGTGCTTTCGCAGCAGATTCCTTTGTCCTTTTAATGGTGTGTTGGTGGCTTTAGGTTTTAATGGTAATTTTTCGCTTTTACCTTGATGTAATGCTTTTTCGTTATTTTGAGTTTCATTTATTATCTTATTTTTTTCGTGTGAGAGTGATGTAGGTTGAGAGGGGTGCCAAGGCATTATTTGATTTCGAGATTTCTCTTTAGATTGGCTGTTTATGGATAATTCTAGAATTTGTTCTATGCGTAATTTTTCCTCGTTACTAAGCATGTACTTACTGCCGACTTTTATTAATTTCACATTCGTTAAAATGCTCTCAAACGGTACAGAGTCTTCATAATCTATATAATATAATTGTTCTTTCTCGCTAAATGAAAGCCATTTTATAATTACATTCCACAATTTTTATAAATATTTCTAATGGCTTGACATAAATAAAAATTATTTTCGGTATTCGTAACCGCCAGGAATTCGTTCTTGAAATATACAATTTGCGTGTTCCGTATGACCTCTTCGTCGCTGTCAGAACAGGAAATAGCTGATTTTATTTTCACTTTCTTTTTGAATACTTTTATTTTATTCTGATCTTTCGGAGCGTCGGAGTCAGAATCACTTCCTTTTTTTTTATTTTCTTTCTACTACCTTGAATACGGCGCTTGTTTACGGCTCTGGTTACTAATAAACGTGCTGGAGGTGACTGTTTTTCGAATTCTAGTTGTTTCAAATCTATACATTTTTCTGATAATGGGTACAGTTCCACACGAGGTTTTTCAGGGTTTTCTTCATTTTTATCAAGTACTGGGTTGCAGGAAAGAGCATCTGCGTTAGAGTTTTTGTCACCTGATCTATAATTATGTCAAAAGTATAGCCTTTTAAAGCTGCTTTAAGTCTGTTGAATCGTAGATCCGTTTTGTTGCTTGTATGAAAGTGTTTGAGGGGCTCGTGATCTGTTACTACCGTAAATTTGTTACCATATAAATACGGTGTAAATTGTTCTTTAGCGAAGACTACGGACAGTAATTTTTTGTCGTAGGTTGGATATAATAATTCGCTTACTTTTAAGGGGTCAAGCCTGGGTTAACTGCTCAAAAAATCGATTTTTTTTCATTAACTTTTTTAAAAGTATTTCTTATATAAAACATTATCCCAAAATTTGAAAAAAAAAAAATTTTTTTTCGCAAGTTATAATTGAATAAAGTAAGCATTAATGGACATTTTTTCTCTAAAATTATTTTTGCAAAAAAAAAACATTTTATTTTAATTTAACTAAAATAATAATTGCGAGGTTTTCGACGTTTACATACAAGTATATTAAACGAAGCAACTATCAAGCGTAGAGTTTGGTAAAGTAGAAATCTACTTTACCATACGATTCAAATTTAACAGTTAATAAATAAATGATTCCTTTTACTCTAATATACTGCACAAATACGTACAGTTCTATTTGAAGTAAATATTGTCTGCATTGATAAAGTATTTACATTATTTTAGTAAATACTTAGTGGATTTTAAATTAAAATTATTTTTTAAAAATTAATTATAAATTTATACAAAAAATGCCAGGCTTAAGGAATAGAATACCTGGTACATGTGCTCATACAAAAATTATCAACATCAGTAAGAACCAACTACGATGCACTTCCATTAACGTCGATGGAATTCACAACATCAAAGCTACAATCCAGATCAAGTAAAAAGTTAAAAACTGATACCATTGAAGAAAGTAGCACACAAAATAGAATTATAGATATATTACTACTTTTCCCAATATTAGAAGAATTTTTAGTTTGTCAGATTGTCATGGTACAGTTAAATTTTCTGAAGTTGATGTGAGAGGTTTGGGAAGTAAAATAACAATAACATGTAGAAACTGTTATAAGGTATTTGTTATTGATTCGAGCAGAAAAGTTGGAAAAGAAAGTAATGCTTATGAAATAAATTGGCGTATAGTGTACACAATGAGAACTCTTGGTCATGGGCATGCTGGTATAGTTACTTTTTGTGGAAATATGGATTTGCCGAGTCCAGTTTTTCACAGTAATTATGACATTATTGATTCAGAGATAGAAAATGTTTGTAAAGAAGTTGGTAAAGAGTCTATGAAAGCAGCTATCGAGCAATATATGATTCAACGAGTCAGAATTGCCATATAAGTGTATCAGGTGATGGTTCTTGGAGGAAGCGAGGATTCAATTCTCTTCAAGGTGTTTCAAGTTTGATACTGCAGGGGAATGGAAAAGTAATTGACGTTTCTCCAAAGCAATCTATTTGCAGAGCATGTGAATTGCGACCAGAAGAAGACACAGAAGAATATAGAGAATGGTACATAGATAATGGCATAAAATATGCTAATTATATTGGAGATGGAGACTCCAAAGTTTATAAAGCTTTGTGCGATGTCAAACCTTATGGAAAAGATGATTTTTATTCCACTGGAGCATATTGAGGTTTGTAACACTTTCACAAATACACATAAAATAACTTCAACCACATAATATCACACTAAGCACAAATACACTGAACATAAGAAAACACTTGTTGATATAATTTTATTCGTATACTGCAAATAATGTATATCTAAGTGTTGACACATTGGTTATGCTGAAATGGAGAAACAAAGAATCAATTTGTTGACATAAACAAATATAAATTTAAGATTATGCAAATACTTATCTGATATAATTTGTTCATGCAGTTTTATAAACCACTTGTTTCTTTTACTTATTTTATTTAGATACTATATAATATAATATATAATTCTACTTGATATTATAATAGCTCAAAACTGAACTACAAACGTGTGGCTGGTGCACACTTCCATTAACAGCTGTAACACTATATATGCCTCTCTCTTTTTGACTATAACGTGACAAGGCTATCCGAAAAATCAATAATCTTATGGAAGACTTGTCATGTGAGAGAGAGAGAGAGAGAGAAAGAGACATTGTACACAACTGTCAAACAGTATTTGTTTTTACTGCATTCTTTACATATTTTTAATTAAATTTAATGCTTATAATAAAATTATAATCATATAATATAGTATATGATTTTTTATCAAAATATTTTTTAAAATCCATATAATCATGCATTAATATTCAATAATAGCTAAGTATTCTTGTAGTTTTAAAAAATTTTATTCCTCTTTTATAAAGAAACTGATTCTTGAAGTTGATTTTCTGTTATTTTAGATAATATATGTATATTGAAAAAATATACTGAGTATTATATTAATACAAGTGTAAACCGGCTAAGAAGTATAATTGTTCATTTTTTTAAATTTCATACTATAGCTGGGTGAAATGAATTTAAATGCATTTTTATACGTAAATACATGCATGAACCGCTAATAAATCTAAATTATAATTTTTTTACATTTTGATCCATAGCCGAGTGGATTGAATTTAAATGCATTATTCGTTCCTTTGCCGGGTGGATTGAATTCAAATGCATATTTACACGTAAATACACGCATAAACCGGCTCATAAACCTAAATTTTAAATTTTTTATATTTCGATCCATAGCCGGGTGAATTGAATTCAAATGCATATAATATGTAAATACAAGCGTAAACCGGCTAATAAATCTAAAATTAAAATTTTGTATATTTCGATCTATAGCCGGTGGATTGAATATAAATGCATATATACACGTAAATACACGCATAACCGGCTAAGAAGCCCAAATTTTTAATTTTTTTACATTTCGTTCCATAGCCGGGTGGATTGAACTCAACTGCATATTTACACGTAAATACACGCATAAACCGTCTAAGAATCCCAAATTTAATTTTTCTAGATTTCGTTCGATAGCCGGGTGGATTGAACTCAAATATATATTTACACGTAAATACACGCCTAACCCGCCTAAGAAGCCAAAAGTTTTAATCTTTTTAGATTTCGTTCCATAGCCGGGTTGGATTGAATTCAAATGCATATTTACACGTAAATACACGCATAACCGGCTGTTACTTGGGTTCCGGCCTTTCCCTTGGATTGGCGCAATAATATAAATGCCTTTATGGTTTACAAATCGTTTATTCGTTGTTAATTACAAGCAACCGAACTCTTAGACGGGGGGACCGAACTGGCCCAGAGGTGTCCTCGTGGAGAGCTTCGTAGCTCGCCTGCTAAGTGCTGATGCAGCGTCTAGCACTTATGCTTATGATGCGCTGACAAGTGCATACGTTGCGGACCTCCGCTTAGTTCCGTAACACGCCCAAAGTCGCGTTGTTATCGTCCTCGATGACGCAAAGGAGAATGAAAGTTATATTCACTTCGTTTGTGATTTTAAATATTATGTAACTGGGAGAGATTCTACTCATTACTTTTTGATTATTATTTGTTTCTTTTTGTCTGTTACATTTGCGTCATTTATAAATTTATTTCTTTGATGCTCCTTTGTTATGTATGATGCTTTGTAATTTATATAATCAATGTTCATATCAACTGCGTGTAGAAGTTTGCGGCAACTGGTTACATTACTATATGTGTTTGATTCTATGTTACTTTATAGATGTAAAATGTAATGGTGATACCTAAAATTTTAATCGCGTACGTATATAATATTTTCATAGTTATAATTATGTAAATTTTTTTTTTTTTTAGGTCTCACAGAATAATTTGGTTCTTCTTTTTTGTTCTTACATTTGACTTATTGTTAGTGCCTGTATAAAGAGTTTTACTTAAATGCTAAATTAATATAAATGTGTAGTACTATAATTTGATTGGTGAGTGTGCGCATATTATCAGTGTGTGTCGAGTTTGAACGGTGGTAACGTGAGAATGGTGATGTGCTCCCGTGTAACAAGTGTCCAGGAGTTATCAATGTTGCATTCTTTGCAATGTCGTTGCGGCGACGAGTGCTAGAGTCGATGGCCAACTTGTTAGATTACTTTCTTGGAGTTTTACCGAGTTGTATCTTTATTTCTTAGATGGTGTAAAACGTTGAAGTACTTTTTATTTTTGAGGCGTGCTGAATAAATCTAGAAATGATTAGTAGAAAGGGACCCCCTTTTTTGAGAAAAGGTTCTTTTTGCATACTGTTTTTAAGAATACTTGTAACTATCCTTCTTTCCTTTATTTTTTTTTTACTCTGAGTCGTGAATTAACATAATAGTTGTCGTTATCAACCTATGCAAACATAACTCTGACGATAATTGTATTTCATAAAATTACAAACCTAGCTTTAGTTATTTCTCATAATCTATTTCTTTACTTTACAAGATAAATCATTGTAATGTGATAATGTTACGGTTTGTGATACGTGTGCGATTATGTGCCTGGAGCGATATAAGTAATGCTACATTCGCTACTATGTAACTAAATATTTCTTTTTTTTTTTACTTGAAAAAGACGATAGTATATATATTTTTTTTTTTGTTTGCATTGATTTAGTGCTCCTTTTTTCTTTCTTTTTTTTGCAGGATAAATTTCTATTTTATTAATTGGAATTGTGATTAATTTGGTGACTCGAAGACTGGTGAGAGATTGTTTGATCTCTGAGCTGATCTGGGTGAGAGGATGAGTGACGTAGTTTGCTTGGATAGGCGTGAGAATGATCTGGGTTGTTTGATATTAGAGGCTGTATCTAGGTTTTCTGAAGAATCAGTAATGGTACTTCGCTGTTGGTTTTGGCTATTTCCTCTTTCTATGTCTGGAGCTTGATTCTTGGAAGCACGACTGTGTAAATGCATGAATAAATTGTTAATGACGAAAAAATTGCAACTAGCAGATGCTTACTGCAGCCGTATGCGCTATGCAAGTCCTAATCAGTACATCGAAAATAGCTTTAAGTAGTTGGAAAGCTCCAACTATGCCAATAATTCCTGCACAAAATATACCAAAGGAAGTAAACTTAGTTTGTAGTGATTTAAAAATTGATTCTGTTTTCTTTTGCAGCTAGTCTTCGTCTATTAATGCAGCATAATTTCCTTGTGACGTCAGTTGAGCTTTGTTGGCTATTTTTCTTGAAACTTCACGCGAGAAAGCAGCGTGCTCTAGAGGAAATAAGATATGCTCTTGCGCTCGCTCCATTTCATCATTTGTGTAGATTCCGCTATTTATTATATTTTTGATATCTTGATAATGCCAAGTAGGGTTTGAAGTAGGACTAATTATTTGCGGTTCTTGTATATTTGCAGAAGTAGACGGAAATCTGTATCATCCGTTATTTATAAAAAATATATAAGTAGTAGCGGGTTGCAATCACGCGCTACGCTATTTTTTGAAAGAATTCTCGATTTGGACTTAAAAAAGTACGAGGCGTTGTTACAAGTGACTGGTAAGTCTTCGTAGCAACTCTCTGTTTTACGTATTCTGCATTGCATTTCTGAGGATTTAAATACGTATACCGCCTCTCCTGCTGAGTAAGCCATATGACCTGGCTCTTTCATGATAGTGAGAGCGAAAAGGTCTGGATGTTGATGAATAAGACCGAATGCAGCGGATATGATTTGTCTCTCTGTTTGACATTTGCTTTGTAATGTATCTTGATACAAGGTTTTCAGTTGCGTCTTTATGTGCTTCGATAAATAGGATATTTTTGTATTGAAGTATGCTTCTTGGAGTATTTCATTAATGTTGGGTGACTTTCTTGAAGCGAATATATTATTGCTTGTTTTTTCATAAATAAACAATTTACTGTGTTCAGTTACAAGTAATGTAAAGCCACATATATTTAAAGAGTCCTTTATTTCTAAGCCAAACTGTATGTTACTCGACGAGTTTGCAAAATAAAGAGTTTCTTTTCCATTTGACACTTTCGTACCTGGGCCGTCAAAAAGGATAATGTATTCTTCTTGCATGCAACTTGACCTCGGAGTGTATGTCCAAAAATGATGCGCATTATCAGAGCTAATGCACTGGCTATCTGAGTAGACACATATTGTGTTGTCTTCTAAGATTAGCTTGTTTTGTTTTTTTTTTTGCTATGGCTATTTTACTATTTGCTTGTATTTCAAGGTTATCAACTACTAATACGTTGGAGTACTCGTGACCATTGTACTCATATGCGGTGCCTTGACATTCACCTTTATCGTTTAAAACACCTGCTATGTTTAGGCTAATCCTGTTAACCTTTGATTTAATTATATTATCTACGATTTGATTGTAATATTTAAATTGTCCATACTTCACGATATCGTGACATAA
>JANSJX010000513.1:0-23990 GCA_026168455.1 Theocolax elegans | reverse complement strand
GGCTGCTGTGGGAGGCGATTGGCTACGCTGCTTCTCCAGGCGTGATGTAAAGGACTTCTCCTCACCACTCCCTGGCATTACTTGGACTTCAAACTTCCTTTGGATCTTCTTGGAGACTCCTGAGCTGTTGCTTTTGTGCTCGGTGATGCGGCTTCCCTGTGTGTGTGTAGGCTGGTAGGGTTCAAAAGCCGGGCACCGAGGTAATAGTTAAAAATAGTTTGAAGCACTATAATATACCTTTAAATACCGAAAACTTAGATGCAACGGCAATTAAAATCAAAACCCGCGGAACCGAAATTGTGATAATAGCAACTTATAATTCACCTACTGTTAAATTCAATAAAAACGACTAAAACAGCGAAATATGACACAGTAATAGCCGTCGGTGACTTAAACGCGAAACACACGCGCTGGAGGAGTCGCACTGTAAACTTACTCGATCGTCAACTCAGTAAATATTGCATTAACAAACAACTTTATATTCACGCACAAACGTGTTCCACTCACTTTCCTTACTCCAAAAAATACAAACCCGATATAATAGATGTCATGATCATTAAAAACTTAAATTTTTCCTCCGATATATGCACTCTCCCAGATTTTGAATCAGACTCGGACCAATTCAAACAAAAATTAAATACAACTTTGTAAAAACTACTGGCAGACATTTAGCAACTACTTAGACGAAAACATCTCTACACTACAAGACATAGACACAAAAGACGAAATAGATACGGCTATCACCGACTTAACGCGAACCATTCACAAAACAATAGAAATCTCCACACTATTAAACGAAATAAAACCGGTCATCTACCTTTACTAGACGAAATAATAAAATTAATAAAACATAGAAGCGTATTATTCCGCAAAAACCGTAAAAGATATAATCCAATTCTTAAAAATTATATAAATTTAATTCGGGACATAATAGGCAAAAAAATAATAGTATATTACGATATAAGAATAATATATAACGATAAGAAGTATATTACGATATAAGAATAATATATAACGATATAAGAATATATAAAAAATAATAGTATATTACGATCCTCGGCTTCGCCTCGAACGTCATACCACGCACGACAGAAAATCAAACTTTCTGACCGTATGTCGTATACTATTTTTCTTATTCCGGACACCGAAAGTACGTTCAATAATTAATAATAACTAATAAAATAACCTAGAAGCCTATCATCCCATGTATTTACAGGTATATATAAATGTCTTTGCCTTTCTGTTAGGGCGCTCGGCACGACCTCTGCAGACAACGACGTAACGCGCTGCGTTCCATTACTATATTTTCCAATTTGATTTTAAGGGCTAGTAATTGGGGTTATTTCTTATGCCCGCCCGACTTTTGCAAAAACGAGGCGAAGCCGAGGGGCGGGCATAAAGTACATACGCAAATGTTTATTACGTGCGTTATAAAATGTGACGTGTCCACTGGGGATTAGGGTGGAGTCACGGTTAAAACACAAAAAATCAACAACTTCGTTAAAAGAGATTGCAGGTTTAATGCACTTACTGTGCTTTCAAGTATTACACGGCAAAGCAGCGGCTTTGCCGTTCAAAGTTGCCAGTCACGTTGGCCGCGGTCGCTCGCGTTCGCGCGATTGCGGGCCGTCCCGCACCTAACCACGCGTCGCGCACACACACTTAAAGGAAGCTGGATTTGGGAGGAAGGAGCACGGCTCACCTGGACGCTCGTCTCCTGGATCCCTCGGACACACACGTGGTTTGTAAAATTGCTGTATTGCGGGTTACACGATCGGTGGTCGGTCGCAGTCTGTGGAGTATCGGCACGCACGAAGCGAGAGAGTTTTCCCTCGGCGTATTGCGCAGGCGCGCCTACTCTCGCGTCTCGAGTCGTGCGCGCTCGGCTCAGTTCGTACTGGCCGCTCGGGCCGTGATTTCGCTGCCTCGACGGAGATGTCGTCGACGACGTTGACTTCGTAGTGCTGGATGGCGATTGAGTAACTGCAGCCCTGCTGAGATTACTATCTGCGAGGTAAGCATTTAAATCGTTCCATAGTACCCTCGATGTTAAGCTAATCCGAGCCCCTCGAGTTTCTTTATTGCAGGTGCCGTATGTTATCAATACGGGATCTTCGGCTCGGAGTGTCCGGACAGCTGGAGCACATCGGCGTCTCATAACAGCCCTCAGTGAGCGGAGCCAGGCAGCGGTGAATCGTCGTCGTCCTATGGAGTGCCGCCAAGGTAATTTACCTACTTTCCTCGGGCTCTATCTAGATCTTTATTTGTGTCTGCCATAACCTCAACTAGTCATGTCATCTCCTTTCCTGTTGGTCCTACAGACATACCTGGGAGAAGCTATGCCTGGTTATAGCTTCTCCATCCTCGTTCCTTAGTAGTCGACCAACTTATTAATTAATTACCATTTCAGGTACTCTGATTGGCAGTACACCATGGCTTGAGCGCAAGGGCGCTACCCTCATTCCAAGGCCTGGAGTCTTCACCTGGGCTGCTCAATCTCGGAGGCATCTCTTGGGTGCTGGAGAGGGCAATCAAGGCTGGACATAAGGATGCTGGATCAACGGAGCAGTGTGTGTGTGTGTGCCATTGTGCGCAGTCAGGAGTCGCATCTCCTTTGCTTCGGGTTCTCCTGCTTACTACGCACTGTAAGCTTATATCGGTTGCACACATTCGCATATGTGTGTCTAATAGGACTTAATTGGTATGTATAGCACGCTTACTTCACATAGTAAGCTTGACAGGTGCTATACTATACCTTGTCTCGCTAGTTTATTTCTAAGTGACATGTAGTATAACTACAATGTCACAAAAATGAAAAAATATAATCACACTTTTATACTTTTTATTTGAAACATATAAAAGCTATGAAAATTAGAATACATTTTATTATTGAAGTAACAAATATTTTTTTTAGTTTAATTGTAATGACATAAAATGTCTTATTGATTTTCTTTGTTGCATTTACAAGTAATTATATTAAAAGTGCAACCCAGGCGGAAATTTATTTTTCCAGAAAGAGCTAAGAAGCTCTTCTTAGCTTTTGCTAGATTTTATTAGCTTTTAGGTTTTTTTCAAAAGCAAAAGAAATGTGCGAGCTTAAAAAGCTTATGACTACTAATAACTTATTTAAATTATTGTATACAGTAAATAAGTATTTAGAATTTTTATGAATATTTAGCAATAGCAATCTTTTATTAATAACTTTTGTTTTTTTGCATACATCACGTAGAAACAGCTAAAACTGTTAAATACAGGAAAATGCAACAGTTACTATTAGTGTCATTTGTCGTTTTTCACGATATTTTCGAAATACAAAAATCTAATAAAACCTAATAAAGCTTAGAAATATTTACGAAATTTTAAAAATAACTAATAAAATCTTATAAACATTACCAAATTTTTTAAACTATTACTAGAGTCCAAAATTCGCACTTTATAAAGTGTTATGAAAATCTAATAAAAGCTAATAACTTTTATTAAGTATTTATAAACATTATACGCATATGATTATTTCCGCTAGGGAATTGAATGGTTAAATAGCATAATAGGTTGAATGCATGAACATGTGCGCGAAAAGTTCTCGCTCCTTTTTTGTTTTTGTTGTTATCTTTTAAGCAGGCAATCGGAAAATTACCCAGCCAATCATAGCGCACGTATATCTGTAGCTTGCCACAAAAGTGACGCTTTCTGCTGGCTATGGTTGCTACGAAACTATGTACTTTCGGTGTGCGGGATAAGAAAAAAACTTTAAATGCGAATCGTGGAATAACAAAGTAAAATCTCTAATCATTAAAGACAATAGTTTGTGGAGAATGACCAAATAATATTCCGCCCTTAAAAGATACAAATAACCAATTTAAATATTTCTCACCGGACGATAAAGCTAACAAACTAGCCGAAAACTTCGCGAAAACCTCCACACCACATAAAATGCCTTCTAAAAATTCCAATTTTACTGCAGAAACGGATCAAATATCCGATAGCGTCATAGTAAGGTACTTGTGCCCTTTAAGTGAATTATTTTCTATCAAGGGATATACAGCGATTTGTATTATTTCTCCGTATAGTTTAAAATACTTGCTTAATTATTAAACATTTTTAAAGCATGAATATTGATGAAATTTATTTAAATAAATACTGAAGGATTGTTAATTTAATTCACAGATTAAAATATTTATAATGCAATTTATGTAACATACGTTAATATGAATAAAAACTAAAATTTATTTAAATATCATAATAAATGTTAAATAGTATTATATATTTCCTTTCTTCCTAATATTCATTATAGTACTCGTCGTATTTACTTTTAGCAATATATATATTGCTAAAAATAAATATTCTATAGTTAATGTAACCCTGTGATTTTCATCTTTTGTCTAACAGCATGCTAAAAAAGAAGGCTCGCCTTCGGTACCCGACCAAACAATTATTGCCACCTTAAGTAGACAGATTGTTGAGAAAAAGTACACATATTTAACAAACCAAGTTATAAAAATGAAATATTATGTAGTTGATTGTATGGATCTTCCCGAGTCAAAGGTGTAGGTGAGAAAGAAGAAGTTTTTTTAATACATTTTTTTTGTGACGTTTCGGTGGTCAATACCACCCTCTTCAGACTATAAAAATTTTATTAACGATTGTTTATATGTGCATCTTACTATATAATTGAAAAAATGAGTATATTAATAAATATAAAAACAGTAAGAAAATATATACCTTCTAATATTTAAAAATACTCCGTATACAATAATATTTTCGTCGTAAGTCGATTTAAAATTTTCGCTTCTTTTTCCTCATTGTCAGTAAGGAAACGTCAAAACAATAAAAATTAAAATGAATTGTAATTTATAATAATGAATAATTAGTCATTGATAGTTCAAATTATTTGTTTTTTTATTGTTGTTTATATTAATTGTGTATAATTATAATGTTACAATAATTAAGTATACGAAATTGTTTAAGATTGGTTTAATTTAAAATAGTAGAAATTTCAAGCGTTTATTGCATTTAGTGTTTTTTACATTTATGAAGCAGACATTTTTCTAAATTATATTAACATTTTATAAAGTATATTTTTATTCAAATTTTATATGGCCAATTTTTTTATAAAAATAGTGTAAAAGGTATTTTATAAAATTTTTGTAAAAATTTTATAAATTATTTATTAAAAGGAATCGATGTCGAGGGTCAGTTTTTTAAATAAATAAACACTATTTATTTAAATTTAGTTGTACAACGTTTCGTCTGCGTGGTTTGCAGACCTCTTCAGGTACTATAAATTTATTGAGCACAAAATAACAGTTTAATAATTACAAATTAACGGACGAAATATTGAATAAATTAACGGAAGAAAATATTACCATTGATACACTGAAACGTAGATGTAATAAGCCCAGAAAGGCGTCGTCGAATAACAAGAGTAACTTAATAATAAGAGTACTCTTGTTATTCGACGACGCCTTTCTGGGCTTATTACATCTACGTTTCAGTGTATCAATGGTAATATTTTCTTCCGTTAATTTATTCAATATTTCGTCCGTTAATTTGTAATTATTAAAATTGTTATTTTGTGCTCAATAAATTTATAGTACCTGAAGAGGTCTGCAAACCACGCAGACGAAACGTTGTACAACTAAATTTAAATAAATAGTGTTTATTTATTTAAAAAACTGACCCTCGACATCGATTCCTTTTAATAATTAACAATGGATGGTGAAATCAACAAGTTTTATAAATTATATTTATTTTATAATTTATTCTATAGCAAAAGCTCCAATTATTATCGCGTAACAACATTGCTTCTTACGAAGTTAAATTAAAAAAAAGAATCTCGACTTGAAGAAATCTCTCAAGAGAAATCAATAATTCAATTATAGTAATCGTTATTTCTACAACAACACATAAAATGATAAAAAAGCTCGATCGGATAAGACCCGTCAATATTTTACATTTCAACTGATAAATGTTATACCTAAGATATTCATAATTAAAATTTTCACTTTTACAATTATTTTTTTGATTTATTATTATTGTTATTTATTTATTTTTTAATAACTCGAGAAAATCGATCGTTGCTTAGAAAAGTATATATACGTTTACTTTAAACGTCCGTGCGCATTACCGATTCACCCAAGAAATTTCACGCTCTCGTGAAAACGTTTAATTGTAAACGAACGACAGAAATAAGAAGCAACAGCAGCAGCATCAGAAAAAAGGAAAGACTGAAAGGAGTACAGGAAAGGGAATGCGATCGCTTGCTTGCCTGCGTTACTTAACGACGCTCGAGTTGTACGAGGGTTGCTTGAAACTTCTATAGGGACCGCGTATATACATACACACACACACACTATATGGTGATACACATTTTTCTCCATATTTTTACTTTCGCAATGAAAAAATGTGTCATTCATCAACAGAAATACTTGTCGATACCATTGGATTTCAGTCATTTCTATTGCGGAAATTGTTTAAAAATAAAAAGAAATTAAGTTATTGTCTTAAGTAGAAAAAAGACATGCGTTAAAATTAGGTTATTAAATATTAGATATCTAGTGTAAAAGTGTTATTGGACTTACATAATACTTACGAATTTTCACACCTTTGCAGATGGTGTTTTACGATATTTAACGATTAGATTATGTATTACATAAAGTTTGTTAGAATAAAAAAAACAATTAAAGTATACCAAATAGTGTAGGGCATATACATTTCTGAAATAAATGTCTTATTTTTCAATAGAAATATTTGTCTATTCTATTGTGATTTCAACAATTCTGTTGTAGTATCTTTTTGTATCCTTTTAGTTATTTCTTTGTACTAATAAATAACACGCTTGATTATTTAAAATTAATAGAGGTTTCTAATAAATTAAATAAAAAACAACTGTAGTATTTTGATAAAAGCGTATCAAAAGATTTTATATTTATATTTCACTGCGAAAAATTTTTACTGCTATTAACAAATTTAACAAGATTTTATGGGTAACTCAAAAACTGTTTTAGCAAAAAAATATTCGATCCCGACCTGGGGACGTTGATATTTTTCTTTCTCGATCTTTCCTTAATTAATTTTCTAATGCCTCTCGCAATATTTAAGACCTAGCGATATGCAAGTAACTTGCTAATAAAGAGGGTTTTGTGCAATATTTGAAAAAATATTGAGCAACACAAGTTAGCTCGGAAATACCGATTAAAATTCATATAATACTTTGTAATAAATACATGCACGAGCGATTTAGAGTTAAAATTAAAAAAAAAAATTATTGTTGGTATTATTATTATTATTATTATTATTATTATTATTATTATTATTTTATTACTATATCGTCAAAAAATTTAAATAAGCTATATTTGTATAAAATAAAAAAACTTACGGTAGAAAACGTCATGAGTAAATTAATAATATCTGTTTATATTGTATTTTTGATATCTGTAATATTGAATACAATATAATACTTAAGAATCATTTGTATCTATAAGTAAAAAATATGTTAGTCTTTTGTACCAGTTTTACTAAGGAACGAGTAACTATAAAGTAGAAGAATAACATCTCCAATTAATTAACATTGTTTTTTTCAATAACAATGAACAGAAATATTTTATAGGCGAGGACAGTAGAATTAATGCAATAAAGAAATTAAGTTTAAAAAATATTTATTTTAAGTTTTGTCAAAGAACTAACATATTTGTTTTATTTAAATGTTAAAAAAGGTAATAAAATATTACTTATGTCGACTATAGTATAACTAAATTAATTAATATTTTTATCGGTCTTACAGTCAATTATATGAGCAGTCATATATTTGGGGTTAGTAGATTTTTGGTGCAGGGGGGCAGTCAGATTGCTTTATTAATAATTTGTTTTTATTTTCAGTTAGTGTTTTTATTTTTTATTTTTTATTTTTTTATTTTTATAGATTCTTCGAGGGTGATTATAAGGAGGGGCAATCTGACTGCCCCTATAATTGACTGTAAGACCGATAAAATATTAATTAATTTAGTTATACTACAGTCGACATAAGTAATATTTTATTAATTTAATAAAGGTCTATTAAGGGTTAATATGTTTTATTTTAGACATATCGAATTAAAATATGGGAGGATAGTGAAAGATTATTATTCTAAATGGTTAAAAGGGGTGGTTAGAATTATAAATTTAAGTGAACAATTAACTTTTCTTATGAGATGTAAAAAATCAAATATTTTTCCAAAACATATTGATGATAAATTTAGAGATGTGGTTTTTATCGGGATTATAGGAAAAGAGTCATTCATGATTTAAACAGAGTGTTTTCTTTTTTAAGAATAGATTATTAAATTTTGAAATTAGAGATTTAAATTTTGAGATTCACCGTTTGAATGGAGTTTTATTAGATTTGAGAAATTATTTATTTAGAAATTTATGGTGAATATCATGTCAAGGGGTTTGTAGTTTGGTCTACCATATTTGAGGAGGGATCTTCCCATTAAAGAAATAGTTGCTGATGTTGAAAGTAGAATAATAGGTTTTGAAGAAAATTTCAAACTAAATGTAGAGGATCTTTGTCAAAGTGGTTGGTAATTTTAAAAAAGAAAGTAAATATGATAATTTTTAAATAGTAATTTATTTCGTGAATTAAAAATAACTAAGGATTTCTTGAAGGGAAAATCCAGAGGTATGATTTTTCAGAAAGCGGATAAGGGTAATATAACAGTAACTTCGTATAAAAAAGATGTTATAGATCGATTAAGCTCTTTTTGAATGATGACACTACATATAAGAAAATTAGGACTCCACATATCAATAAATTGCAGAGAAATTAAAGAGTTACTTTCTTGTTGGAGAAAGAAGATTATATTTATGATAAAACTTTTAAATATTTAAAATGTGAAAATGGTACAGTAGCAAAATTGTTATGGGCTTCCATTAGTTTGAATGATTTAAAACATTTATGTTTAATCAAGAGAGTCACTTTAATAGGGTTAAATATGATAAAAAGAAATATTTAAAAAGAAAATTTGAATTAGTATTATATAAGAAAAACTCTCATTTCATCAATTGAATAATTCTGAGATTAATGATAATTGGTTCAAGAATCTTACCGATACTGTTATACCTAGGGAAGTGGTGAATATCATGTCAAGGGGTTGTAGGTTTGGTCTACCATATTTGAGGAGGGATCTTCCCATTAAAGAAATAGTTGCTGATGTTGAAAGTAGAATAATAGGTTTTGAAGAAAATTTCAAAACTAATGTAGAGGATCTTTGGTCAAAGTGGTTGGTAATTTTAAAAAAGAAAGTAAATATGATAATTTTTTTAAATAGTAATTTATTTCGTGAATTAAAAATAACTAAGGATTTCTTGAAGGAAAATCCAGAGATGATTTTTCAGAAAGCGGATAAAGGTAATATAACAGTAACTTCGTATAAAAAAGATGTTATAGATCGGATTAAGCTCTTTTTGAATGATGACACTACATATAAGAAAATTAGGAATCCACATATCAATAAATTGCAAGAGAAATTAAAGGAGTTACTTTCTTGTTGGAGAAAGAAAGATTATATTTATGATAAAACTTTTAAATATTTAAAATGTGAAAATGGTACAGTAGCAAAATGTTATGGGCTTCCTAAGATTCACAAAGAAAAGCTGACATATAGAATAATTATATCATCTATTAATTTTCCTACTTATAAACTTGCTAGATTTTTGTCTGATATTTTAGTTAATGTAGTTGGTAAAACAAATTCTTATATTAAAGATAGTTGAAGTTTTATAATATGATGAAAGATATGATTATTCCGAATAATTGTAAAATGATCTCATTGGATGTTGTATCTTTGTTTACAAACGTTCCTTTAGATTTTGTGAATGATATAATAATAGAAAAATGGTCAGATATTAGTTTATATACTATTTTAGATATTAATGAATTTACCAAAGCACTTAATTTGGTATTTAATAATACATTTTTTTCTTTTGATAAAGATTTTTATGAACAAAGATATGGATGCCCAATGGGATCACCGTTGTCATCTGTAATAGCTAATTTAGTAATGGAAAAGTTAGAGGGTATTGCTTTGTCAAAATTGAGTTTTGAACCAATGATTTCTAGTAGATTTGTTGATGACATCTTTACGATAGTACCTGAATGTTTTGTTGATGAAATGGTTGATGTTTTTAATTCAATTCATGATAGAATTAAATTTACAGTAGAGGTTGAGATTGAAAAAGAATTAAATTTTTTTAGATATTAAAGTTATTAGAGATGATAAAAATAAAGTTAAATTAAATTGGTATAGAAAGCCTACTTGGTCGGGTAGATTTTTAAATTTCCATTCTCATCACCAGTTCAGTGACAAGATTGGTGCGTTGAAAGGTGTTATTGACCGTGCCGTTGGACTGTCACACGGTGATTTTAGAAAAGTAAATTTGGATTTAGTTAAAAAAACTTTTGTTAATAATAATTATCCGATAGATTTGATTAATAGAGTGATTGAAGAGAGAGTGAATCAAATTTATAATAGTAAATTAAAAGTTAGAGTAGATATTAAAAATGATGCATTTGTTGTTATACCGTATGTTAGAGGTTTATCTGAAAGAATAAGAAAATAATTTAAAAAATTAGATATTCAAGTTTTCTTTAGAAATATTAATAATTTAAGTTTTTTGTTTAATAATTGTAAGGATAGAGATAGAAAGGATGATAAATCTGGAGTTGTTTATAAAATAAATTGTATTGATTGTGATAAATGTTACATTGGTCAAACTAGTAGATATGAACATAAATATAATTTGGGGAGTGTATCTGTCACATCAGGTTTGAAAGAGCATTGTTTAGATTTTGTTCATTGATTTGATTTTAATAGTGTAGAAATTGTAGAACAAAATATTATGAATAAATTTAAAAGAGAAAGTCTTGAGAATATTCATATATTTAAGAATGATAATAATGTTAATTTAATGTTAGAGTCAAGTAAATTAAATAAGATTTATCATCCTATCTTAACTTAACTTAGTTTATTGGTGTGAATTTATTTAGGTGTGGGTCGTTGGAGTGGGGAGGCTTTTTTGAGGGTATAAATATCGTGTGGAATAGTTTTTCATTTCAGTTCCTGATGAGGAGCAGCAGCGAGCTCGAAACGTCGGACAGCATATTTGGGGTTAGTAGATTTTTGGTGCAGGGGGGCAGTCAGATTGCTTTATTAATAATTTGTTTATATTTTCAGTTAGTGTTTTTATTTTTTATTTTTTATTTTTATTATTTTTATAGATTC
The DNA here is from genome assembly GCA_026168455.1 of Theocolax elegans. NCBI lineage: Eukaryota > Metazoa > Arthropoda > Insecta > Hymenoptera > Cerocephalidae > Theocolax > Theocolax elegans. Next base: position 12,732 of record JANSJX010000513.1, on the reverse strand, counting down.
TTCGGGGGTGATTATAAGTAGGGGCAATCTGACTGCCCGTATAATTGACTGTAAGACCGATAAAAATATTAATTAATTTAGTTAAAAAAGGTATTCAATAACTATAAGTATAAATAATAATAATTTGTCAAATTTTATAAATTATTTAATTAAGTCAATGTATTATAATTATTAAAAATTCATTCCACTTAAAATTGGAAAGAAATAATCCTGTACGTATTATTGTTCATATAATTATTAAATATTATGCACTTGCCAAAATATTGAACACATATATTGGCTATATAGAAAATAAAAAATGGTTATTCAATAAAAATTATTGTATTCATATAAATGTTACAAAATTACTAAATTAAAGTACTATAATCAGGATGGAGATCGATAAAGCATCCACTTAATTGTACTATTTTATTTTTTAAATTAATTTGGTCAATGTGGAAAACATTGAGATCAAGATAGATTTATTATAAAGATACAAGTATTAATACCTTCAAATAATGAAGTTTAATGCAAGTACATAACATTATGTAAATACAATATGATACAATAATATAATATAATAAATATAATTAGAATATGTAATAATATAAATTTATTTTTTCTACAATTCGTTATATGTTTGCTAAGATAAAATAATATTTTAATTTAAGATAAAATAGGAAATACCAATACTTGCAGAAAAATAAAAGCATTTGATTTTATCGTGAGAGTTTTATATTATCACTTTCTCTTTCTCTCTTACTCTTCTTCTCTTTCTCTCGTCGAGAGATGTCAAAGGTTGATATTCTATAGTATACCATATGTAAACAAAATTACGTAAACAATTAATTGTAATTCATAACTTTCCACAACAAAATCGGCCAGACGATTCAGTTGTGATGAAAATATTCACTTGATACTAGCTTCCTTTTACGGCCACGTTATAACTTCTATATGTTTTTACTTTTGTACGCGTTCTTTCACATGCTGGAAAAGAGTGTCTTTCTTTCTCTCTTATATGTTCGCCCATCGCTCTGTCTCAACATTTTTCCGAGTATAAATATAGATATATACGGGTAATGTAAAAGGGGAAGAAGCAAAAATCGAATAAAGGAAGTCGACATCCAATTTCTTTATCGCGACTTTTCTTAATTATGCGTGAATTAATTCGCACAAAACTAGATGTAAACTAAAAATAAATAAATAGGAAAAGCAATGTTTTATAAATTTCATAAAAATAAATAGTTTATAATAAACGGTTATGAATGGAAAAATATGATGACTGAGTTAGCTATATGCATAAAATAAGGCTCGCGCGACCATACTTCCGTTGGGCGCTGTTGCACCCTTTGATTTTACAATATTCATTTGATGATTTGTAATGGAATGCCGCATATTATAGACATGCGCATATGTAAAAAATGGTGTTTTCTTTTCCAGGAGTTCAAACGTCGCCAAGCAACAGCAGGCTGTTAGACTAACCTCGACAACCGAATCAGGCAAGTGGCTTTGTTAATGTACCACTATCGACCTAAGGTTTTCATACCGACACCGACCATTTGACCCTTATACGCAAATAAATGCGGGAAAGTTACCGGGGAACCATTAGAATGTATGCACCTGGGTATCATGGAATCTGGCTCAGAAATACCTTCAACTCTGGGCTATTCGAGAATATTCCAGCCTGCAGCATCGATGAGAAAAGCCATTTATCAAAAAGCTGATTTCACTTACGTAGTGAGTGTGGTAGATGCACGATGAAATGGTACTAATGGGCGAGCGAGGAAAATTAAGTAACTGACAGAGATAAGTAACTCGATTCAGACTTCGGAAATTTTTCGAATCGCTAAAACATGTTGTAAGTAACGTATATTAGACTAGGGTAGACATTTTTATATGCCCAGTTCTAATTAGGCACATAATTTGTTTCTATTTTGTTGCTCTTGCCGTTATCAAGAAAACCCGAAATCCCCTAGCTTAATATTAAGCTAGGGTGGTCATACGTTGTTCCTCTAAATATATGCCCTTAAGCAAAATACTGACTAAATAGGAATCTGTTGCTAATTTTTTTGCTGAAAATGTAGCCATTAAAAGTATTAGTAAAGTCAAACGTGCACCGAGAAATGCATGGTTTTATACCGTAATATTATGCTAGGTTGGTCACACGCTGAAACTTTTAACATTATCAAGATATTTAAATGAATCCAACGACATCATTTGTTGTTAGTTTGTTGCTTTTCATTTAACTTTTATAAAATGATCATATGTCAACCCCTAGTCAAAATACCACCACCCATAAAATACGAAAAAAATTTTTTTCTATTATGTAATATTTTTAGATGTTGTTGACGATTCTACTTGTTATTAATTTGTTGTTGTTTGATTTTATACAACAGAACGATAATAAATCAACCCCTATTGTGATTAGAACAACGCTACTGCATATCGATACGTAGAATGTACTAAAATCATAACTAATAGCGTAATTAAAATTTTTAAATGCCACTAACGACTTTGTTTGTAGCTAACTTGTTTCGCTTCAAATATGTACACTGATAGAAGTAATTCTTTGATACAAAGACACTGGGATTTGATTATGAAGCAAATAAATATTGCTTTGTGATAAAGAAATATTTGTTTAAGTAGTACGACTTGGTTAAAACGAATATTTCTTTATAGTTAAGACGTACGTTCATTGGTTACAAGACGTACTCTTTTAAACAATACTAAAACATTTGCTTCTGCACGATCGTCCTTAATTATTACTAAGCAGTCAATATTGCATTATTTTAAGATTAAAATTATTACTATTACTCACAATCAGCTTGTTGCAAATGTGAGTTACGTTAATCTGAGTGACGTGAAAAATTGTGTGAAAAGTGAGGTTAGAAGCGTACGAGGTTATGCACGTATATTATAAGTATACATAAAATAGAACTTTCTGTCTACTTTTAAATAGCGTAATCAAACTTAGTAAATCCCACTCTTTCAATAATTCATCCATAGTCGAACCAATATAATGGGACGGCGGCACATAAAGCATTTTTTACGCAAAAAGAGCGCGAGGCACAAGACGAAACTTCTGATGTAGACAAGCACTAGGCACACGCCGCGCGACTTTATTTACCGGCACGCTAACCTTGCTTATAAACAATACACATGCGCGCACGCACAGAGGTGCGGTTATGCCCGTTAATAATTAAACATTAATAATTAAACATTAATAATTAAACATTCGTAACGCACAAAAGACATATATATTTTTTCGAATTCAAGATTATTCAATGCAAAGAAATAAATTTACTTAATACGAAAAAATTACTTCTTAATTTTCAATATCTATTTCTTAACTATTAAGATATATGCATTTCAACCAAAGAATTATACATTTATGTATTTTAACCAAAGATACTTATTACTATCAACAGTATTTTCACAATAAATATTTATGTCTTTGAAACAAAGACTTCTTTTTTAATTTCTCAAATGAATCGGTGTATTTAACTTAAAGAATTACTTCTCTCAGTGTACAATACGAAATTAAAGATAACTCCCACAGTGGTGTAAGAATTCCTGAAAAATGATAAATTAAACTTATATTTATACTTGGATGATACCTGTGTTCTAATTTGTTGAATAAATAGGATGATTTTTTGATATATATGATGCTTCAAGAATTTTGCTGGTATATATATATATGGGAGATTCCATGTGAAGTGATCCATTTAAAAAATAGAATTTTGTTTTAATGTATGGAATCAGTAAAAAACTACTCAAATAGAGTGTAGCTAAATTTTTAGACCTAAATTTCAATTAGTACCAGAGCTGTAGCCAATCAAAAAATCGAATTTTTGAAAAAAATGACTTTATGGCCATTTTTATCACTTAATAACTCAAAATCTAACAATTTTTTCTTATATACATTAAATTTGAAAAAGTTTATAAATTTCAAGAAGAATCTGTTGAAATATTTCATTTACATTAGTTTAACACATTGAATATAGTTATAATTAATAAAAACCTTTATAGTAAAAAAAAGGGTTGTACGATCAAAAATATTTTATCCATCCAAGAATCTAATTCATCGATGATTAATTACCTTCAAAATGATGCAAAGTTTGAGTGCGGCAGAGCATTTCAGACAAAGTTATGGTGATTTTAGGCAAATTTCTTAAAAAAAGAGGGCGAATGCATTTTATGAAAAAAACAGAGTAACCGTATACTTGCATTCAAACAACATGGCACTAATATTCTTCAATAATACTAAAATATACTATTTAATGTTAGTTACTGATACTTTTCAATCTCTAAGCTGCTTACAAACACAAAGCAGTAGGTGTAAGCAGTTATACCTGTTATGTAATTGGATTTATTGGAATTTTAATAAGTTTCAGGTATTTATTCAATTATATAACAGGTATAACTGCTTACACCTACTGCTTTGTGTTTGTAAGCAGCTTAGAGATTGAAAAGTATCAGTAACTAACATTAAATAGTATATTTTAGTATTATTGAAGAATATTAGTGCCATGTTGTTTGAATGCAAGTATACGGTTACTCTGTTTTTTTCATAAAATGCATTCGCCCTCTTTTTTTAAGAAATTTGCCTAAAATCACCATAACTTTGTCTGAAATGCTCTGCCGCACTCAAACTTTGCATCATTTTGAAGGTAATTAATCATCGATGAATTAGATTCTTGGATGGATAAAATATTTTGATCGTACAACCCTTTTTTTACTATAAAGGTTTTTATTAATTATAACTATATTCAATGTGTTAAACTAATGTAAATGAAATATTTCAACAGATTCTTCTTGAAATTATAAACTTTTTCAAATTTAATGTATATAAGAAAAAATTGTTAGATTTTGAGTTATTAAGTGATAAAATGGCCATAAGTCATTTTTTTCAAAAAATTCGATTTTTTGATTGGCTACAGCTCTGGTACTAATTGAAATTTAGGTCTAAAAATTTAGCTACACTCTATTTGAGTAGTTTTTTCTGATTCCATACATTAAAACAAAATTCTATTTTTTAAATGGATCACTTCACATGGAATCTCCCATATATATATATATATATAAAGTATTTCATGTAAAGTGGTGCAAAAAAAAATAAAAAATTTTTTTACTAGTCGAATCTATTAGAAATATGTTAAAAAGATGTAGCCAAATTTTTAGGCCGCTATCTTAATTAGGTTTAATGTTGTTGACAATTGAAAAATTGCATTTTTCTGAAATTTTAGATTTTTTACCATATTCATTACTTTATAACTCAAAATCTATACATTTTTGTTATATATATTAAATATAAAAAAGTTTGTAAATTTTAAGTAGAATTTATCAATAAACTTTATTTTTCCAAGTGATATAATTAAGTGTTCGTTACCAGTAAAATAAAACTTTAAATACAAAAAAGATGTAATGCACCACAATTTTTTTTCCAAAATGAAAAATCTATGGAATCGTTGGTTAATTTTCTTTCCATCGGTCTGTAACAGGACTGTGGCAGACAATTATGGTCCAAGATATGGCCATTTTTGTAAATTTTTTCCAAAAATAACAAAATTAATTATATGAGTCGTACACCATTACTCGCAAACAAGCAATATGCCTCTGCACTCACTCCAATATAATAAACCACATTTTTCATTATATGTCTGTGATGCAATATATATTTTTTAACCTTAGATGCATGGGAAATAATATTAAACAGTAACAATAGTGAGCTAGTTACAAGACAGATCATTCGAGTCCACATATTGCTATAGACGAGTTCTTCAACTTACTACACATATACTTAAAATTATATTAGACTAATAACATCAAAAATGTAGAAAGAGATGCTAAAGAAATGAAATAGTCATATATTAAGTGTATTACAAAAAAATACTGAAGAATACGTGGCCATAATAAGCTAATAATAAATTTCTTTTATCATCTCCATAAGATTATTTTTATCATATACTGGGCAATGAGATATTAATTGAATTAATTAATTATTATTATTAATTGAATTAAAAATTAAAACAATTAATTGAAATATTAGCACTAAAAAGTTTAAACTATTGAAAAATCTTAATACCTTTGCTATTTACCTTAGATTTTATGTCTGTTTCTTACACATTTTTTGCATAATCACTATTTCACATAACAATAAATAAATAATTCTTGCAAACAGTTATGTTGTTTCTTTAAATTCCACCTTGTACATGCTGTTATCTGTAATAAAAGAAATTTCACACAAAGTATCCATTTTATATAATTAGATAAGAACTTTAAGTCCTTAAATTAGAAATAAATAAATAAATGCATACATATCTAATTTACATGCTTCCACTTTTTCTCCTTCAAAATAAGAAACTACAGTTATACTTGATTAAAATGATTAAAATAACCTTAACTCTTGATAGTTTCTATTTGTCACGTTAACCTGTAAAAAGAAGCAGCAGCAGACGACACATGAAATGAACAACAACGTACTTTTTTTATGTGCAAATTCGAGTTTCGAGGTCGAGTTTACAGATCGTCGATTCGAGTGCATACTCTATGTTGATGTAAATAAAAGAAGAAAGACCAGGAATAGCTGCATTAAATAAAAATAATAGCACAACTCCAGATTTAATGATACCATGTTGTGAAGTTTATTATTGCATAAAAGTATTTTAGTGTCTTTATTAGATGGAGTGATGTTCTGTGTGTATAAATGCATTACTACTCTGTCACTAGTGACATTCTTGTGTGTACACTGGGATTGGAAACTTTAAATTAAGAAAAAATGAAAGCCTTAGGATATCATGATGACACTCATTATAACTGTATGAACATAATAACTCAGTTCTGAAACTGCCTCATGAAACGGTCATTTATGATTTATTTCCCAAAAATAAGAATATATTAATGTACAAATTAAAATGACTTTAGATTTAATTTGTTATACAACAGATAGTAATTATGTAAATGCTTTATTATTGATCTTAATTAATAATTATTGCATATATGTAGAAATATAACTATTTTATATAAATCGATTCTTTAATCATGTTACACAAATAGTGCTAAATATTACAAATCTATTGTCAGATGTTGAAAACCAAAATTATTAAAAACATTAGATAGTTTGTAACAATTGGTTAACAATTTAATAAACAGTATATTCATCTATGTAACAAAATTCTTAGCCAATTGATTAAATAAATTTTAATTACCAACTGTGAATAACAATTAAACCGGTATGAAGTTTGTATATAAACAATCTGTCCAACCCCGATGGAAATTTGAAAATGTATTTAAACGTATGTAAACGTATTTAAACGTATATAAATGTATATACCCGTATATATAAGTGTGCCTAAATGCGTAAATTGGGAAATATATACACATACATACGCTTATGTACATTTATATACGTTTGCATACGATTATATACATTTATTTACGTTTATATACATTTTGGGACTGCGGACTATTTATATAGGTGGATTATGAATGAGACATAAATTTTTTGAAAAGTATATAAGCGTACATAAATGTACATAGATGTATATAAATATATATACGCATATATATATATTAATGCATTTACTTATGTTTATATACATATATATACATTTATATACGTTTATATATATTATTATATACGTTTGTGTACATTAGCATATATATTATTCATTTTATTAAAATTTACGTAAATTTATAAACTTTTTGGTATAATAATATACACTTAACTAAATTTATATCTATGTTTATTTATCTTATTTAATTATTTAATTTTATATTATTTAATAAGTTTAGGTAAGGATTATAATGAGTTGCAAGCGTTTAATTAAATAATCGAATTTTAATCTATACATTACGTACATTGTCATTATATAATCTGAAGTTTTTATATATGTAAAGTACAAATATACATGTTTACATAGTATGATTTTTATGAAAATAAAATACAATGAGTCAATTTCAATCGAGTCTTGCGCAAGTAAGTGTTAAAGAAAAGTATATTTAAATATTAATTTATAGTACGACCTACCAGTCCTTTTGCTATATCGCCTAAATAGTATTCATTTAGGTATCGTAATATTCGTTTAGGCATGGCTTAATATGTTCGATTTTAACATCTTCAGAGTCAAGAAGGAATACATTATCAAATTCTATTTCTTTTAAAAATATAAATATGTCTTCATGACCTTCATTAGTTGTTACTTTACAAATATTTGATATTACGCCATACTTTTTATTATTAGTTTCAACAAGTGAGTCATTATTTTTTTTTCATACGTAAATACGAAGCATAATTACAATTTTTGTATATAATTCTAGAAAATCTTGTACATTCTTTTATTTGTGCAACATCTAAACAACTTTGCAAGCTGGCTTGTTTTTGATTTGTAAAATTATGAATTTTACCTTTTCCAAGTAAAATACAATCATTAAATCTTCTAGCATATTTTAGGTGATGATCAGTCAATTTATTGCAGAAATGTTGTGCTCTTTCAGAAACATAATGCGAATTTTTTAAGATTGGAATTTGCTGAAATATCAGCAATTTATTCACTATTTGTGTGGCAATTTGGTTGTTACATTTTTTTATTTGAAGTAGTAGTTTATTTTGGTTCTCGAAAGGAAACGTATTGTCTACCCACAAAGGACCCCAGTTTTTAACTGTATCACTTAAATGCAAGAGCAAATGTACATTGTAATGCATATAATTTTTGCCATATAATCTTTCGAAATTTACTACAAACTTAATTAATAAAACTCTTGCATTTTCAAGCATATTTAAAATAATAGATTCTTGTAAAAGAAGATTCATAGCAGCAACAAACATAGCTAAATTATTGTAATATTTCTTACGTAAGATGCCACGTAAACATATAAGCGAATATATAATTAACCAATTTAAAAATCAGAAGCTTTCCATAAATTACGTTCTTTAATACTTCTGGGAGTTTTGCTAATGCAAGATGGAGGTTTTATTAATAATAACCGTTGATCTATAATACTCACATGAGTTGGAGATCCTGCATAATACTTTTTCGTGGAATTTTTAAATATTATTGAAGTGTACAATTCTGTGACTCCTAATAAGCATGAGTGCATAAAGTCTAACACCATACCTTGCGTAAGATTAAAATGACTTAAATTCATCAAAACAGATATGGTCTCCAGTCCCCTGCTACGTCTCTTGCATCATTTTCATAAGCGACTAACATTTGCTCCTTAATTGATTTATCTGTACGTTTAGGTGGGACATGTTCTTGTACAGGATATTTACGGACTCCATCTACTGCCTCAGTTGGGTGTTCACAATATGTACAACCATAAATTCCATTAAATTTTTTCATTTTTAACATAGCACATTAGCAACTGAATCAACGCAGCAACCTAAGGGAAATAGTTTACTGACAATGTCTATTCCATCGTATGTAAATTTGAAACCTTTGGAAGATAATTTATTTGCTTGGTTAACAAACGGTTCAAAAAAAATATTCATATCGGGTTCTGCTTTAGCTCGTAGGTGATCGGGTATAATAGGGGATAGGACTAATAATGGTCCGACGCGCAAGCTGACTGAGGAGAGTATATAGAGAGTTTAGGCGAGTCATCGTAGATAGACACGTCGCCGGTAACGCCTTCCTTGCAAATTCGTGGCAAGCGAAAAACAATTGTTAACACGGATTCTTGCTCGGGTTCTGGGTTTCGCGCCGTGAAGAGTGAATGATTCGGTGGAGTGAGCGTGCTGGTGTTAAGTGCACAGCTCCAGCGACTCCCAGGAACCTGCGAGGACGGCGAAGTTGCCGCGCGCGAGAGCCCGACGGAGAGAGGGGAAACAGGCGAAGTCGAACGCATCGACGGGGAGGATCGAGATTCAAGGTACGTGGTGCACCACTCGCGAGCCGCCGAAGCCGTAAAGACTCTCTCTTTACGGCTATATCTTTAAGTTAGGGATCGCCGGATCTCGCCCGCGCGCGACGGCGAGGAAGCTAACGGGCGACCGCGTACGCGTGCTAGAAAGAGAGAAAGCGCGAGTAACCCCGGTGGTTACACCTCGTCGCGAGACCTCACTTTGTTATTTGTTATTTCTTCTTTCTATGTTAACTTAAATTTATATTTCTTGATAATAAATAAAATTCAAATGTAATCAATATCCGAGTACGAGTTTAATTATTGATTACCGGCGTACGTTATTCCCATTATCCCGAATACCGCCCTCTCCGTTTCAGGAGCGGCCGACGTAAACTTATCGCGAATTTATCCCTTTTATTCGCGGTCCTTTTCAACTCACAACGTTTTAGCTGTACAAAAACGCGAGATCGGCAAGTGATCTCGCGGTTGTTAACGGACAGCGCAATGGTAGATCGTGCGCGGGGTTCACTGATTTGAATCCGCCGCGCACTCTCGGAGCACCGCCTAGGGAGTATAACTAGGCAGTGCCGCAGCAACCGATCCTTTTACCCCTACCGACGCGAGAGATTGTACCCCGTTACAATATAAATTAAATGAATTTAGTTTCTAACCACTTATCCGCTGTAGGACGTTTTAAAAAATTTCAAGTTACAGCAACAACAGCTTAAAACGGAAAAACAGAATAAAAATGTTAGATTATTAATGATTCACATAGTTTCTTTCAAGTCAATTGCATTAAGTAACTATAAGATTGTTACATCAATTACAATACGTTATTGCATTAAATTACACCAGTGTTACTATAGTATAAAAATATATATATATTATAAAAAATTTTTAAACATAAATAGAGTCTACGTAAAAAATTGTATGTCTATAGAATAACATTACAGTATAAAATAGTTATTTATAATTTTATTTTTAAATTATATGAAATCACCCTGGGAAAAATTAGACCATCCAATATGGTCAGTTTGTCATCTATTGAACATTTCAGGTGGTCAGAAAATTAGACCAGACATTCATCATCGTTTCACCAGAATGTGAACTATGCTCTTTAACTTTATAACCTCAAAGGTTCTTTTCAAATTTGGTCATTAAACTATTATTCATTAAACAAATAGATAGAGTAATAAATAACTGGTAAAAATATATCCGAGGAGTCTCAAATTTCTTATATTAGTGTTCGTATGCAGAAATACCAGTTTAATATATACTACTCATCAATAATAATATATACTACTCATCAATGAAGTACAAATGATTTTTCCAGGTGCCCACATGCAAAAAACAGCACTTTTAAGAAATTGTACTTTCAACACTAACAGTTCAATTCATCAATGTATGCTATTCACGATGAAGCTCAAATAACATATACTGGAGTTTGTTTAATTATTATCTAAACTAAATGATTTATTTATCATTATTTATTAACAAACTGTAAAAGTTGAAACAAATATTTGTGTTGAAGTTGCTTCTTTTTACCAAAACAGTGTTTTAAGTCAATTTAAGATTTAATTACTACATATATACACATATGTTATATGTATACATAAATCCTTTGTACCTTTGTTTATTTAGTATGAAAAACACTTGACTACTAATAATGTTTTTTAAATTTGTGATGCTCAATATTTTTTCAAATATTGCACGAAACCCTCTTTTATTAGCAACTTACTTGCATATCGCTAAGTCTTAAATGTTGCCAGAGGTATTAGAAAATTATTAAGGAAAGATCGAGAAAGAAAAAATCAACGTCTTCAGGTCGGAATCGAACGACAGTCTCCTGCTTACCGAGCAGTGCCTTACCACTTGGCTACCGGAACCCGACGATTCCACGCACCTTGTACCTTGAAGTCTTTGTTTCTCGATATTTCCTTTAGACATCTCCCCTCCCCGCTTATCAAATTTCAACCTTAGCATTCTATTTTAAATTTTGACTCTAAATCGTCCGTGTATGTATTTATTACAAAGTATTATATAAATTTTAATCGGTATTTCCGAACTAATTTGTGTTGCTCAATATTTTTTCAAAGCTAAGATTGAAATTTGATAAGCGGGGAGGGGAGATGTCTAAAGGAAATATCGAGAAACAAAGACTTCAAGGTACAAGGTGCGTGGAATCGTCGGTTTCCCGGTAGCCAAGTGGTAAGGCAACTGCCCGGTAAGCAGGAGACCGTCGGTTCGATCCCGACCTGGGGACGTTGATTTTTTTCTTTCTCGATCTTTCCTTAATTAATTTTCTAATACCTCTGGCAACATTTAAGACTTAGCGATATGCAAGTAAGTTGCTAATAAAAGAGGGTTATGTGCATATTGAAAAAATATTGAGCAACACAAATTAGTTCGGAAATACCGATTAAAATTTATATAATACTTTGTAATAAATACATACACGGACGATTTAGAGTCAAAATTTAAAATAGAATGCTAAGATTAATTTGATAAGCGGGGAGGGAGACGTCTAAAGGAAATATCGATAAACAATCACTTCAAGGTACAAGGTGCGTGGAATCGTCGGGTTCCCGGTAGCCCAAGTGGTAATGCAACTGCCCGGTAAGCAGGAGACCGTCGGTTCGATCCCGACCTGGGGACGTTGATTTTTTTCTTTCTCGATCTTTCCTTAATTAATTTTCTAATACCTCTGGCAACATTTAAGACTTAGCGATATGCAAGTAAGTTGCTAATAAAAGAGGGTTATGTGCAATATTTGAAAAAAATATTGAGCAACACAAATTAGTTCGGAAGTACCGATTAAATTTATATATACTTTGTAATAATACATACACGGACGATTTAGAGTCAAAATTTAAAATGTTTTTTAAAATTTAGCTAATTATATAATAA
>JANSJX010000512.1:0-24003 GCA_026168455.1 Theocolax elegans | reverse complement strand
TGTGTCGTACCGTGGGTTGCGTGGGTGCGTCGTCGATACTGGTTAGATCTATAATCTCGATTGGTGCCGTGTCGCTTGTTGCGGACGTAATTTGCGGTACCGGCGTCTTATTGGCACTTCGCTTATGATCCTCGGTTTCCCTTGCACCACTGCGGTTGTCCTATTCGGAATTTGTGACGGAGTATACGTGAGAATGGTTGAGGCGCTACCGCTTACTGGCTGCGGCACGTATTCCTCTAGGTCTTCCTCCCGTAGACTGTCGAACCACGCGAAACCAGTCGCGTCCAACTCTTCTATCATTTGCTCTAATGTTAGCTGACACTCCATTATGCTGGTTACTGCGTTGATATACAAGGGTATACTTATCCTGTAGTGTCAGTTTCGTTTGTGGGCAGTGCGATTCCCTTGTCGCCACCATGCGTCTTTTCTTGGAAGCTTTATTTGTATGTTCGGTTGATCTCTTGTACATTAGCTTCATGTTTTTCCCCTTAATTAATTCACTTACGTTTCTTATTTCGGAGCGGCGGATGTGAATTCGGAGTTTGGCTTTCATATTATAATATAATTTTGCTTCCTGTAGAAGATGTCCAGGTCGGTAATGTTACCTCCAGGTCATCGGGGCAACATTTAGAGAAAGACTTATTAGGAAATAAAAAAAAAATTTTCTTCCTGTAGAAGATGGCCAGGTCGCTAATGTTACCTCCAGGTCATCGGGGAAATATCTACTGAAAGACCGATTACGTAAAAAAAAAAAATTTTTTCTTCCTGTAGAAGATGTCTAGGTCCCTTCTGTTACCCATAGGTCGACGGGGCATCATCTACTGAAGGGCCTATTACGAAACCAAAAAAAAAATTTTTTTTCCTGTAGAAGATGTCGAGGTCGGTAATGTTTCCTCCAGGTCATTGGGGCAACATTTAGAGAAAGACTTATTACGAAATAAAAGAAAAAATTTTCTTCCTGTAGAAAATGTCCAGATCGGTAATCATCCCTCCAGGTCATCGGGGAAATATCTACTGAAAAACCTATTACGTAAAAAAAAAAAAATTTTGCTTCCTGTAGAAGATGTCTAGGTCCCTACTGTTACCCATAGGTCGACGGGGTATCAACTACAGGAAGGCCTATTACGAAAACAAAAAAAAATTTTGCTTCCTGTAGAAGATGTTCAGGTCGGTAATGTTACCTCCAGGTCATCGGGGCAACATTTAGAGAAAGGCTTATTACGAAATAAAAAAAAAATTTTCTTCCTGTAGAAGATGGCCAGGTCGCTAATGTTACCTCCAGGTCATCGGGGAAATATCTACTGAAAGACCGATTACGTAAAAAAAAAAAATTTTTTCTTCCTGTAGAAGATGTCTAGGTCCCTTCTGTTACCCATAGGTCGACGGGGCATCATCTACTGAAGGGCCTATTACGAAACCAAAAAAAAAATTTTTTTTCCTGTAGAAGATGTCGAGGTCGGTAATGTTTCCTCCAGGTCATTGGGGCAACATTTAGAGAAAGACTTATTACGAAATAAAAGAAAAAATTTTCTTCCTGTAGAAAATGTCCAGATCGGTAATCATCCCTCCAGGTCATCGGGGAAATATCTACTGAAAAACCTATTACGTAAAAAAAAAAAATTTTGCTTCCTGTAGAAGATGTCTAGGTCCCTACTGTTACCCATAGGTCGACGGGGTATCAACTACAGGAAGGCCTATTACGAAAACAAAAAAAAAATTTTCTTCCTGTGGAAGATGTCCAGGTCGGTAATGTTACCTCCAGGTATTTGGGGCAACATTTAGAGAAAGACTTATTACGAAATAAAAGATAAAATTTTCTTCCTGTAGAAGATGTCCAGATCGGTAATGATCCCTCCAGGTCATCGGGGAAATATCTACTGAAAAACCTATTACGTAAAAAAAAAAAAATTTTTCTTCCTGTAGAAGATGTCTACGTCCCTACTGTTACCCATAGGTCGACGGGGCATCACCTACTGGAAGGCCTATTACGAAACCAAAAAAAAAATTTTTCTTCCTGTAGAAGATGTCGAGGTCGGTAATGTTACCTCCAGGTCAACGGGGCAACATTTAGAGAAAGACTTATTACGAAATAAAAAAAAAATCTTCTTCCTGTAAAAGATGTCCAGGGCAGTAATGATCCCTCCAGGTCATCGGGGAAATATCTACTGAAAAACCTATTACGTAAAAAAAAAAAATTTTTCTTCCTGTAGAAGATGTCCAGGTCCCTACTGTTACCCATAGGTCGACGGGGCAACAACTACTGGAAGGCCTATTACGAAAACAATAAAAAAATTTACTTCCTGTAGAAAATGACGAGGTCGGTAATGTTACCTCCAGGTCATTGGGGCAACATTTAGAGAAGACTTATTACGAATTAAAAGAAAAAATTTTCTTCCTGTAGAAGATGTCCAGATCGGTAATGATCCCTCCAGGTCATCGGTGAAATATCTACTGAAAAACCTATTACGTAAAAAAAAAACAATTTTCTTCCTGTAGAAGATGTCCAGGTCGGTAATGTTACCTCCAGGTCATCGGGGAAACATCTACTGAAAGACCTATTACGTAAAAAAAAAAAATTTCTTTCCTGTAGAAGATGTTTAGGTCACTACTGTTACCCATAGGTCGACGGGGCAACAACTACTGGAAGGCCTATTACGAAAACAATAAAAAAATTTTACTTCCTGTAGAAAATGACGAGGTCGGTAATGTTACCTCCAGGTCATTGGGGCAACATTTAGAGAAGACTTATTACGAATTAAAAGAAAAAATTTTCTTCCTGTAGAAGATGTCCAGATCGGTAATGATCCCTCCAGGTCATCGGTGAAATATCTACTGAAAAACCTATTACGTAAAAAAAAAACAATTTTCTTCCTGTAGAAGATGTCCAGGTCGGTAATGTTACCTCCAGGTCATCGGGGAAACATCTACTGAAAGACCTATTACGTAAAAAAAAAAAATTTCTTTCCTGTAGAAGATGTTTAGGTCACTACTGTTACCCATAGGTCGACTGGGCATCATCTACTGGAAGGCCTATTACGAAACCAAAAAAAAAAATTTTTTTTCCTGTAGAAGATGTCGAGGTCGGTAATGTTACCTCCAGGTCATTGGGGCAACATTTCGAGAAAGACTTATTACGAAATAAAAGATAAAATTTTCTTCCTGTAAAAGATGTCCAGATCGGTAATGATCCCTCCAGGTCATCGGGGAAATATCTACTGAAAAACCTATTACGTAAAAAAAAAAAATTTTTCTTCCTGTAGAAGATGTCTACGTCCCCACTGTTACCCATAGGTCGACGGGGCATCATCTACTGAAGGGCCTATTACGAAACCAAAAAAAAAAAATTTTTTTTCCTGCAGAAGATGTCGAGGTCGGTAATTTTTCCTCCAGGTCATTGGGGCAACATTTAGAGAAAGACTTATTACGAAATCAAAGAAAAAAGATTTTCTTCCTGTAGAAGATGTCCAGGTCGGTAATGTTACCTCCAGGTCATCGGGGCAACATTTAGAGAAAGACTTATTACGAAATAAAAAAAAAAATTTTCTTCCTGTAGAAGATGGCCAGGTCGGTAATGTTACCTCCAGGTCATCGGGAAAATATCTAGTAAAAGACCGATTACGTAAAAAAAAAAAAAATTTTCTTCCTGTAGAAGATGTCTAGGTCCCTTCTGTTACCCATAGGTCGACGGGGCATCATCTACTGAAGGGCCTATTACGAAACCAAAAAAAAAAATTTTTTTTCCTGTAGAAGATGTCGAGGTCGGTAAAGTTTCCTCCAGGTCATTGTGGCAACATTTAGAGAAAGACTTATTACGAAATAAAAGAAAAATTTTTCTTCCTGTAGAAGATGTCCAGATCGGTAACGATCCCTCCAGGTCATCGGGGAAATATCTACTGAAAAACCTATTACGTAAAAAAAAAAAATTTTGCTCCCTGTAGAAGATGTCTAGGTCCCTACTGTTACCCATAGGTCGACGGGGTATTAACTACAGGAAAGCCTATTACGAAAACAAAAAAAAAATTTTACTTCCTGTAGAAATTGTCGAGGTCGGTAATGTTACCTCCAGGTCATTGTGGCAACATTTAGAGAAAGACTTATTACGAAATAAAAAAAAAATTTTCTTCCTGTAGTAGATGGCCAGGTCGGTAATGTTACCTCCAGGTCATCGGGGAAATATCTACTGAAAAACCTATTACGTAAAAAAAAAAAATTTTGCTTCATGTAAAAGATGTCTAGGTCCCTACTGTTACCCATAGTTCGACGGGGTATCAACTACAGGAAGGCCTATTACGAAAACAAAAAAAAAATTTTCTTCCTGTTGAAGATGTCGAGGTCGGTAATGTTACCTCCAGGTCATTGTGGCAACATTTAGAGAAAGACTTATTACGAAATAAAAAAAAAATTTTCTTCCTGTAGTAGATGGCCAGGTCGGTAATGTTACCTCCAGGTCATCGGGGAAATATCTACTGAAAAACCTATTACGTAAAAAAAAAAAATTTTGCTTCATGTAAAAGATGTCTAGGTCCCTACTGTTACCCATAGTTCGACGGGGTATCAACTACAGGAAGGCCTATTACGAAAACAAAAAAAAATTTTCTTCCTGTTGAAGATGTCCAGGTCGGTAATGTTACCTCCAGGTCATTGTGGCAACATTTAGAGAAAGACTTATTACGAAATAAAAAAAAAATTTTCTTCCTGTAGTAGATGGCCAGGTCGGTAATGTTACCTCCAGGTCATCGGGGAAATATCTACTGAAAAACCTATTACGTAAAAAAAAAAAATTTTGCTTCATGTAGAAGATGTCTAGGTCCCTACTGTTACCCATAGTTCGACGGGGTATCAACTACAGGAAGGCCTATTACGAAAACAAAAAAAAATTTTCTTCCTGTTGAAGATGTCCAGGTCGGTAATGTTACCTTCAGGTCATTGGGGCAACATTTAGAGTAAGACTTATTACGAAATAAAAGAAAAAATTTTCTTCCTGTAGAAGATGTCCAGGTCGGTAATGTTACCTCCAGGTCATCGGGGCAACATTTAGAGAAAGACTTATTACGAAATAAAAAAAAAATTTTATTCCTGTAGAAGATGGCCAGGTCGGTAATGTTACCTCCAGGTCATCGGGGAAATATCTAGTAAAAGACCGATTATGTAAAAAAAGAAAAAATTTTTCTTCCTATAGAAGATGTCCAGGTCGGTAATGTTACCTCCAGGTCATCGGGGCAACATTTAGAGAAAGACTTATTACGAAATAAAAAAAAAATTTTCTTCCTGTAGAAGATGGCCAGGTCGGTAATGTTACCTCCAGGTCATTGGGGCAACATTTAGAGTAAGACTTATTACGAAATAAAAGAAAAAATTTTGCTTCCTGTAGAAGATGTCTAGGTCCCTACTGTTACCCATAGGTCGACGGGGCATCATCTACTGAAGGGCCTATTACGAAACCAAAAAAAAATTTTTTTCCTGTAGAAGATGTCGAGGTCGGTAATGTTTCCTCCAGGTCATTGAGGCAACATTTAGAGAAAGACTTATTACGAAATAAAAGAAAAAATTTTCTTCCTGTAGAAGATGTCCAGATCGGTAATGATCCCTCCAGGTCATCGGGGAAATATCTACTGAAAAACCTATTACGTAAAAAAAAAAAATTTTCTTCCTGTAGAAGATGTCCAGATCGGTAATGATCCCTCCAGGTCATCGGTGAAATATCTACTGAAAAACCTATTACGTAAAAAAAAAAAAATTTTTCTTCCTGTAGAAGATGTCTACGTCCCCACTGTTACCCATAGGTCGACGGGGCATCATCTACTGAAGGGCCTATTACGAAACCAAAAAAAAAATTTTTTTCCTGTAGAAGATGTCGAGGTCGGTAATGTTTCCTCCAGGTCATTGGGGCAACATTTAGAGAAAGACTTATTACGAAATAAAAGAAAAAATTTTCTTCCTGTAGAAGATGTCCAGATCGGTAATGATCCCTCCAGGTCATCGGTGAAATATCTACTGAAAAACCTATTACGTAAAAAAAAAAAAATTTTTTCCTGTAGAAGATGTCCAGGTCGGTAATGTTACCTCCAGGTCATCGGGGAAATATCTACTGAAAAACCTATTACGTAAAAAAAAAAAAATTTTGCTTCCTGTAGAAGATGTCGAGGTCGGTAATGTTACCTCCAGGTCATCGGGGCAACATTTAGAGAAAGACTTATTACGAAATAAAAGAAAAAATTTTCTTCCTGTAGAAGATGTCCAGATCGGTAATGATCCCTCCAGGTCATCGGGGAAATATCTACTGAAAAACCTATTACGTAAAAAAAAAAAATTTTGCTTCCTGTAGAAGATGTCCAGGTCGGTAATGTTACCTCCAGGTCATCGGGGCAACATTTAGAGAAAGACTTATTACGAAATAAAAAAAAAATTTTCTTCCTGTAGAAGATGGCCAGGTCGCTAATGTTACCTCCAGGTCATCGGGGAAATATCTACTGAAAGACCGATTACGTAAAAAAAAAAAAATTTTTCTTCCTGTAGAAGATGTCTAGGTCCCTTCTGTTACCCATAGGTCGACGGGGCATCATCTACTGAAGGGCCTATTACGAAACCAAAAAAAAAAATTTTTTTCCTGTAGAAGATGTCGAGGTCGGTAATGTTTCCTCCAGGTCATTGGGGCAACATTTAGAGAAAGACTTATTACGAAATAAAAGAAAAAATTTTCTTCCTGTAGAAAATGTCCAGATCGGTAATCATCCCTCCAGGTCATCGGGGAAATATCTACTGAAAAACCTATTACGTAAAAAAAAAAAAATTTTGCTTCCTGTAGAAGATGTCTAGGTCCCTACTGTTACCCATAGGTCGACGGGGTATCAACTACAGGAAGGCCTATTACGAAAACAAAAAAAAATTTTGCTTCCTGTAGAAGATGTCCAGGTCGGTAATGTTACCTCCAGGTCATCGGGGCAACATTTAGAGAAAGACTTATTACGAAATAAAAAAAAAATTTTCTTCCTGTAGAAGATGGCCAGGTCGGTAATGTTACCTCCAGGTCATTGGGGCAACATTTAGAGTAAGACTTATTACGAAATAAAAGAAAAAAATTTTGCTTCCTGTAGAAGATGTCTAGGTCCCTACTGTTACCCATAGGTCGACGGGGCATCATCTACTGAAGGGCCTATTACGAAACCAAAAAAAAAATTTTTTTCCTGTAGAAGATGTCGAGGTCGGTAATGTTTCCTCCAGGTCATTGAGGCAACATTTAGAGAAAGACTTATTACGAAATAAAAGAAAAAATTTTCTTCCTGTAGAAGATGTCCAGATCGGTAATGATCCCTCCAGGTCATCGGGGAAATATCTACTGAAAAACCTATTACGTAAAAAAAAAAAAATTTTCTTCCTGTAGAAGATGGCCAGGTCGGTAATGTTACCTCCAGGTCATCGGGGAAATATCTACTGAAGAACCTATTACGTAAAAAAAAAAAAATTTTGCTTCCTGTAGAAGATGTCTAGTTCCCTACTGTTACCCATAGGTGTACGGGGTATCAACTACAGGAAGGCCTATTACGAAAACAAAAAAAAATTTTACTTCCTGTAGAAAATGTCGAGGTCGGTAATGTTACCTCCAGGTCATTGGGGCAACATTTAGAGAAAGACTTATTACGAAATAAAAGAAAAAATTTTTCTTCCTGTAGAAGATGTCCAGATCGGTAATGAACCCTCCAGGTCATCGGGGAAATATCTACTGAAAAACCTATTACGTAAAAAAAAAAAAATTTTTCTTCCTATAGAAGATGTCCAGGTCGGTAATGTTACCTCCAGGTCATCGGGGCAACATTTAGAGAAAGACTTATTACGAAATAAAAAAAAAATTTTCTTCCTGTAGAAGATGGCCAGGTCGGTAATGTTACCTCCAGGTCATCGGAGAAATATCTACTGAAAGACCGATTACGTAAAAAAAAAAAAAATTTTTCTTCCTGTAGAAGATGTCTAGGTCCCTTCTGTTACCCATAGGTCGACGGGGCATCATCTACTGAAGGGCCTATTACGAAACCAAAAAAAAAAATTTTTTTCCTGTAGAAGATGTCGAGGTCGGTAATGTTTCCTCCAGGTCATTGGGGCAACATTTAGAGAAAGACTTATTACGAAATAAAAGAAAAAATTTTCTTTCTGTAGAAGATGTCCAGATCGGTAATGATCCCTCCAGCTCATCGGGGAAATATCTACTGAAAAACCTATTACGTAAAAAAAAAAAATTTTCTTCCTGTAGAAGATGGCCAGGTCGGTAATGTTACCTCCAGGTCATCGGGGAAATATCTACTGAAAAACCTATTACGTAAAAAAAAAAAAATTTTGCTTCCTGTAGAAGATGTCTAGGTCCCTACTGTTACCCATAGGTCGACGGGGTATCAACTACAGGAAGGCCTATTACGAAAACAAAAAAAAATTTTCTTCCTGTAGAAGATGGCCAGGTCGGTAATGTTACCTCCAGGTCATCGGGGAAATATCTAGTAAAAGACCGATTACGTAAAAAAAAAAAAAATTTTCTTCCTGTAGAAGATGTCTAGGTCCCTTCTGTTACCCATAGGTCGACGGGGCATCATCTACTGAAGGGCCTATTACGAAACCAAAAAAAAAAATTTTTTTCCTGTAGAAGATGTCGAGGTCGGTAATGTTTCCTCCAGGTCATTGGGGCAACATTTAGAGAAAGACTTATTACGAAAAAAAAAAAAAATTTTTCTTCCTGTAGAAGATGTCCAGATCGGTAATGATCCCTCCAGGTCATCGGGGAAATATCTACTGAAAAACCTATTACGTAAAAAAAAAAAAATTTTGCTTCCTGTAGAAGATGTCTAGGTCCCTACTGTTACCCATAGGTCGACGGGGTATCAACTACAGGAAGGCCTATTACGAAAACAAAAAAAAATTTTACTTCCTGTAGAAAATGTCGAGGTCGGTAATGTTACCTCCAGGTCATTGGGGCAACATTTAGAGAAAGACTTATTACGAAATAAAAAAAAAAATTTTCTTCCTGTAGAAGATGGCCAGGTCGGTAATGTTACCTCCAGGTCATCGGGGAAATATCTACTGAAAAACCTATTACGTAAAAAAAAAAAAATTTTGCTTCCTGTAGAAGATGTCTAGGTCCCTACTGTTACCCATAGTTCGACGGGGTATCAACTACAGGAAGGCCTATTACGAAAACAAAAAAAAATTTTCTTCCTGTTGAAGATGTCCAGGTCGGTAATGTTACCTCCAGGTCATTGGGGCAACATTTAGAGAAAGACTTATACGAAATAAAAAAAAAATTTTCTTCCTGTAGAAGATGGCCAGGTCGGTAATGTTACCTCCAGGTCATCGGGGAAATATCTACTGAAAAACCTATTACGTAAAAAAAAAAAAATTTTGCTTCCTGTAGAAGATGTCTAGGTCCCTACTGTTACCCATAGTTCGACGGGGTATCAACTACAGGAAGGCCTATTACGAAAACAAAAAAAAATTTTCTTCCTGTAGAAGATGTCCAGGTCGGTAATGTTACCTTCAGGTCATTGGGGCAACATTTAGAGAAAGACTTATTACGAAATAAAAAAAAAATTTTCTTCCTGTAGAAGATGTCCAGGTCGGTAATGTTACCTCCAGGTCATCGGGGCAACATTTAGAGAAAGACTTATTACGAAATAAAAAAAAAATTTTATTCCTGTAGAAGATGTCCAGGTCGGTAATGTTACCTCCAGGTCATCGGGGAAATATCTAGTAAAAGACCGATTATGTAAAAAAAGAAAAAATTTTTCTTCCTATAGAAGATGTCCAGGTCGGTAATGTTACCTCCAGGTCATCGGGGCAACATTTAGAGAAAGACTTATTACGAAATAAAAAAAAAATTTTCTTCCTGTAGAAGATGTCCAGGTCGGTAATGTTACCTCCAGGTCATCGGGGCAACATTTAGAGTAAGACTTATTACGAAATAAAAGAAAAAATTTTGCTTCCTGTAGAAGATGTCTAGGTCCCTACTGTTACCCATAGGTCGACGGGGCATCATCTACTGAAGGGCCTATTACGAAACCAAAAAAAAAATTTTTTTCCTGTAGAAGATGTCGAGGTCGGTAATGTTTCCTCCAGGTCATTGAGGCAACATTTAGAGAAAGACTTATTACGAAATAAAAGAAAAAATTTTCTTCCTGTAGAAGATGTCCAGATCGGTAATGATCCCTCCAGGTCATCGGGGAAATATCTACTGAAAAACCTATTACGTAAAAAAAAAAAATTTTCTTCCTGTAGAAGATGGCCAGGTCGGTAATGTTACCTCCAGGTCATCGGGGAAATATCTACTGAAGAACCTATTACGTAAAAAAAAAAAAATTTTGCTTCCTGTAGAAGATGTCTAGTTCCCTACTGTTACCCATAGGTGTACGGGGTATCAACTACAGGAAGGCCTATTACGAAAACAAAAAAAAATTTTACTTCCTGTAGAAAATGTCGAGGTCGGTAATGTTACCTCCAGGTCATTGGGGCAACATTTAGAGAAAGACTTATTACGAAATAAAAGAAAAAATTTTCTTCCTGTAGAAGATGTCCAGATCGGTAATGAACCCTCCAGGTCATCGGGGAAATATCTACTGAAAAACCTATTACGTAAAAAAAAAAAAATTTTTCTTCCTATAGAAGATGTCCAGGTCGGTAATGTTACCTCCAGGTCATCGGGGCAACATTTAGAGAAAGACTTATTACGAAATAAAAAAAAAATTTTCTTCCTGTAGAAGATGGCCAGGTCGGTAATGTTACCTCCAGGTCATCGGAGAAATATCTACTGAAAGACCGATTACGTAAAAAAAAAAAAAATTTTTCTTCCTGTAGAAGATGTCTAGGTCCCTTCTGTTACCCATAGGTCGACGGGGCATCATCTACTGAAGGGCCTATTACGAAACCAAAAAAAAAAAATTTTTTTCCTGTAGAAGATGTCGAGGTCGGTAATGTTTCCTCCAGGTCATTGGGGCAACATTTAGAGAAAGACTTATTACGAAATAAAAGAAAAAATTTTCTTTCTGTAGAAGATGTCCAGATCGGTAATGATCCCTCCAGCTCATCGGGGAAATATCTACTGAAAAACCTATTACGTAAAAAAAAAAAATTTTCTTCCTGTAGAAGATGGCCAGGTCGGTAATGTTACCTCCAGGTCATCGGGGAAATATCTACTGAAAAACCTATTACGTAAAAAAAAAAAAATTTTGCTTCCTGTAGAAGATGTCTAGGTCCCTACTGTTACCCATAGGTCGACGGGGTATCAACTACAGGAAGGCCTATTACGAAAACAAAAAAAAATTTTCTTCCTGTGAAAGATGTCCAGGTCGGTAATGTTACCTCCAGGTCATTGGGGCAACATTTAGAGAAAGACTTATTACGAAATAAAAGATAAAATTTTCTTCCTGTAGAAGATGTCCAGATCGGTAATGATCCCTCCAGGTCATCCGGGAAATATCTACTGAAAAACCTATTACGTAAAAAAAAAAAAATTTTTCTTCCTGTAGAAGATGTCTAGGTCCCTACTGTTACCCATAGGTCGACGGGGTATCAACTACAGGAAGGCCTATTACGAAACCAAAAAAAAAAAATTTTTCTTCCTGTAGAAGATGTCGAGGTCGGTAATGTTACCTCCAGGTCATCGGGGCAACATTTAGAGAAAGACTTATTACGAAATAAAAAAAAAATTTTCTTCCTGTAGAAGATGTCCAGATCGGTAATGATCCCTCCAGGTCATCGGGGAAATATCTACTGAAAAACCTATTACGTAAAAAAAAAAAATTTTCTTCCTGTAGAAGATGTCTAGGTCCCTACTGTTACCCATAGGTCGACGGGGTATCAACTACAGGAAGGCCTATTACGAAAACAAAAAAAAATTTTACTTCCTGTAGAAAATGTCGAGGTCGGTAATGTTACCTCCAGGTCATTGGGGCAACATTTAGAGAAAGACTTATTACGAAATAAAAGAAAAATTTTCTTCCTGTAGAAGATGTCCAGATCGGTAATGATCCCTCCAGGTCATCGGGGAAATATCTACTGAAAAACCTATTACGTAAAAAAAAAAAAATTTTCTTCCTGTAGAAGATGTCCAGGTCGGTAATGTTACCTCCAGGTCATCGGGGAAATATCTACTGAAAAACCTATTACGTAAAAAAAAAAAAATTTTTTTCCTGTAGAAGATGTCTAGGTCCCTACTGTTACCCATAGGTCGACGGGGTATCAACTACAGGAAGGCCTATTACGAAACCAAAAAAAAAAATTTTTTTCCTGTAGAAGATGTCGAGGTCGGTAATGTTACCTCCAGGTCATTGGGGCAACATTTAGAGAAAGACTTATTACGAAATAAAAGATAAAATTTTCTTCCTGTAGAAGATGTCCAGATCGGTAATGATCCCTCCAGGTCATCGGGGAAATATCTACTGAAAAACCTATTACGTAAAAAAAAAAAATTTTTCTTCCTGTAGAAGATGTCTACGTCCCCACTGTTACCCATAGGTCGACGGGGCATCATCTACTGAAGGGCCTATTACGAAACCAAAAAAAAAAAATTTTTTTCCTGTAGAAGATGTCGAGGTCGGTAATGTTTCCTCCAGGTCATTGGGGCAACATTTAGAGAAAGACTTATTACGAAATAAAAAAAAAATTTTTCTTCCTGTAGAAGATGTCCAGGTCGGTAATGTTACCTCCAGGTCATCGGGGCAACATTTAGAGAAAGACTTATTACGAAATAAAAAAAAAATTTTCTTCCTGTAGAAGATGACCAGGTCGGTAATGTTACCTCCAGGTCATCGGGGAAATATCTACTGAAAGACCGATTACGTAAAAAAAAAAAAAATTTTCTTCCTGTAGAAGATGTCTAGGTCCCTTCTGTTACCCATAGGTCGACGGGGCATCATCTACTGAAGGGCCTATTACGAAACCAAAAAAAAAAAATTTTTTTCCTGTAGAAGATGTCGAGGTCGGTAATGTTTCCTCCAGGTCATTGGGGCAACATTTAGAGAAAGACTTATTACGAAAAAAAAAAAAATTTTTCTTCCTGTAGAAGATGTCCAGATCGGTAATGATCCCTCCAGGTCATCGGGGAAATATCTACTGAAAAACCTATTACGTAAAAAAAAAAAAATTTTGCTTCCTGTAGAAGATGTCTAGGTCCCTACTGTTACCCATAGGTCGACGGGGTATCAACTACAGGAAGGCCTATTACGAAAACAAAAAAAAATTTTACTTCCTGTAGAAAATGTCGAGGTCGGTAATGTTACCTCCAGGTCATTGGGGCAACATTTAGAGAAAGACTTATTACGAAATAAAAAAAAAATTTTCTTCCTGTAGAAGATGGCCAGGTCGGTAATGTTACCTCCAGGTCATCGGGGAAATATCTACTGAAAAACCTATTACGTAAAAAAAAAAAAATTTTGCTTCCTGTAGAAGATGTCTAGGTCCCTACTGTTACCCATAGGTCGACGGGGTATCAACTACAGGAAGGCCTATTACGAAAACAAAAAAAAATTTTCTTCCTGTAGAAGATGTCCAGGTCGGTAATGTTACCTCCAGGTCATTGGGGCAACATTTAGAGAAAGACTTATTACGAAATAAAAAAAAAATTTTCTTCCTGTAGAAGATGGCCAGGTCGGTAATGTTACCTCCAGGTCATCGGGGAAATATCTACTGAAAAACCTATTACGTAAAAAAAAAAAATTTTGCTTCCTGTAGAAGATGTCTAGGTCCCTACTGTTACCCATAGGTCGACGGGGTATCAACTACAGGAAGGCCTATTACGAAAACAAAAAAAAATTTTCTTCCTGTAGAAGATGTCCAGGTCGGTAATGTTACCTCCAGGTCATTGGGGCAACATTTAGAGTAAGACTTATTACGAAATAAAAGAAAAATTTTCTTCCTGTAGAAGATGTCCAGGTCGGTAATGTTACCTCCAGGTCATCGGGGCAACATTTAGAGAAAGACTTATTACGAAAAAAAAAAAAATTTTTTTCCTGTAGAAGATGGCCAGGTCGGTAATGTTACCTCCAGGTCATCGGGGAAATATCTACTGAAAGACCGATTACGTAAAAAAAAAAAAAATTTTTCTTCCTATAGAAGATGTCCAGGTCGGTAATGTTACCTCCAGGTCATCGGGGCAACATTTAGAGAAAGACTTATTACGAAATAAAAAAAAAATTTTCTTCCTGTAGAAGATGGCCAGGTCGGTAATGTTACCTCCAGGTCATTGGGGCAACATTTAGAGTAAGACTTATTACGAAATAAAAAAAAAATTTTGCTTCCTGTAGAAGATGTCTAGGTCCCTACTGTTACCCATAGGTCGACGGGGCATCATCTACTGAAGGGCCTATTACGAAACCAAAAAAAAATTTTTTTCCTGTAGAAGATGTCGAGGTCGGTAATGTTTCCTCCAGGTCATTGGGGCAACATTTAGAGAAAGACTTATTACGAAATAAAAGAAAAATTTTCTTCCTGTAGAAGATGTCCAGATCGGTAATGATCCCTCCAGGTCATCGGGGAAATATCTACTGAAAAACCTATTACGTAAAAAAAAAAAAATTTTCTTCCTGTAGAAGATGGCCAGGTCGGTAATGTTACCTCCAGGTCATCGGGGAAATATCTACTGAAAAACCTATTACGTAAAAAAAAAAAAATTTTGCTTCCTGTAGAAGATGTCTAGGTCCCTACTGTTACCCATAGGTCGACGGGGTATCAACTACAGGAAGGCCTATTACGAAAACAAAAAAAAATTTTACTTCCTGTAGAAAATGTCGAGGTCGGTAATGTTACCTCCAGGTCATTGGGGCAACATTTAGAGAAAGACTTATTACGAAATAAAAGAAAAATTTTCTTCCTGTAGAAGATGTCCAGATCGGTAATGAACCCTCCAGGTCATCGGGGAAATATCTACTGAAAAACCTATTACGTAAAAAAAAAAAAATTTTTCTTCCTATAGAAGATGTCCAGGTCGGTAATGTTACCTCCAGGTCATCGGGGCAACATTTAGAGAAAGACTTATTACGAAATAAAAAAAAAATTTTCTTCCTGTAGAAGATGGCCAGGTCGGTAATGTTACCTCCAGGTCATCGGAGAAATATCTACTGAAAGACCGATTACGTAAAAAAAAAAAAAATTTTTCTTCCTGTAGAAGATGTCTAGGTCCCTTCTGTTACCCATAGGTCGACGGGGCATCATCTACTGAAGGGCCTATTACGAAACCAAAAAAAAAAAATTTTTTTCCTGTAGAAGATGTCGAGGTCGGTAATGTTTCCTCCAGGTCATTGGGGCAACATTTAGAGAAAGACTTATTACGAAATAAAAGAAAAATTTTCTTTCTGTAGAAGATGTCCAGATCGGTAATGATCCCTCCAGCTCATCGGGGAAATATCTACTGAAAAACCTATTACGTAAAAAAAAAAAAATTTTCTTCCTGTAGAAGATGGCCAGGTCGGTAATGTTACCTCCAGGTCATCGGGGAAATATCTACTGAAAAACCTATTACGTAAAAAAAAAAAAATTTTGCTTCCTGTAGAAGATGTCTAGGTCCCTACTGTTACCCATAGGTCGACGGGGTATCAACTACAGGAAGGCCTATTACGAAAACAAAAAAAAATTTTCTTCCTGTGAAAGATGTCCAGGTCGGTAATGTTACCCCCAGGTCATTGGGGCAACATTTAGAGAAAGACTTATTACGAAATAAAAGATAAAATTTTCTTCCTGTAGAAGATGTCCAGATCGGTAATGATCCCTCCAGGTCATCCGGGAAATATCTACTGAAAAAACCTATTACGTAAAAAAAAAAAATTTTCTCCTGTAGAAAGATGTCTACGTCCCCACTGTTACCCATAGGTCGACGGGGCATCAGTCTACCGAAGGGCCTAAAAAAAGAAGCTCAAACTTGCTTAATTTGAAACAAGTCTATGAAGTAAATAAGAAATTGAAGATTATTATGCCAAAAGAAACAATAAATTTTTCATATTAAATTTTGGTTAAAATTTCTTCAATTTCTTATTATACTTCGAATTTTGATATCTTCTTTGAAGGTGTTTGGATAAAGGTCTTTCTATTACAGAAGTTCAATGTTAAACATTTAATAACAAAGAAACAAATTATGAAAGAGAAAATTGAACACTTAAACACTTTCTAGAAATAATATATACATTTTAGCTCGCTTTGGCCATTGTTTTCTTTGGATGGTTAAATTATTAATTTTAAACCATTGCTCTTTTTATACGCTATATTTGTATAAATGTTTGATACGTGTTTAATAATATATATGTAGTACATGTAATACTTTTTGAATTATACTTTTAAAACTTTTATACTACATTAGATACTTTTTAATATTTTGATAACACATTTAATACCTTTTAATGCTTTTCAATACTTTTGATACTAACGGTAGATATTGTTTTAATACTGCATGTTATATGTTCGATACTGTTTAATACTTTTGATAGTACATTTAATAACCTTTAATACTTTTCAATGCCTTGAATACTCCGTTCGATATTGTATTAATACTGTTTATAATTCATTTGATACATTGATACTCTGAATACTTTTTAAAACTTTTAAATACTATGTTAGATATTGTTTTAATTCTGTTGTTATATGTTTGAAACGTGTTTAATACAATTTATGATACCTTGAATATCCTTTATAAACTTTCTAATACTCTTTACAATATATTTGATACTTCTTTGATATTAAGGTAATACATTTGATATGGTTTTAATATCTTTGATACTCCTTTATGCTATTTGTAATTACATTTGGTACTCTATAAAGCCTTTAAATATTTTCATTATTTTTTAATACTATACAGTTACCGTAACATTCGATGAATTGGAGAATATAGTCGATAATGTTGGTTACTTTGACGTTCTGTACCTTTGCATTTTACCGAAGGCTATTGGAAAATAGTAAGCATTACAAAGCATGAAGTTATTTTCACCAACTGATTTGAACGCTGGTCATTTAAATAGGTGTAATATCATCATTTGTAAAGTTTGAATAATATCAATCGAGTAGGCTTATGCCATATGTGAATCCTCGTGAAGTTTGATTGCTGGATTATGTAAAACAGGATCCACAAGTTTTCGAACTTGGGATTTGTACAAACAACGTCAAGACTATTTGGACTGTAAAAATAACTAATCAATTAGAAAAATCTAGAGTGGTTATTTCTGGGTTTTCAAACTAATCACAAAAGTCAATAAGCGGATAATGTGCACTAGTCGATTTGATCCACTATAATATTACCAACGTAAAGCTTTTTCATGGCCTGGCGGAGGGGGGTGGGGGAGAGTTTATAAATCAGAGTATTTTGCTGCAATTACTCATACGTTGTCCAGATGGAGAACACAGTAGACGAACAAGGATTTATGAAACCAGGCAAAGATTTCATTCTGAAGGACCCTAGGGATTTATCCTCTCATCGGTGACGTTCAACTCGAACTCTTTCTCTTCAGAGCAACGTTTCCCCGGCACAAACTCGTCTCAGAGCTACCGTGTTCTAATTAAAAAACCGCTTATACAACGCTGATTGGATTAATCGTCATTGGTTGGTTTGAGAAATGAGTGAAATAGACGGATTCAACGGGGGAAGAAAACAAAAAATGGAGAGGTAACGATAAGTGTTTACCGCACAGGTGAAGGTGTTGGCTGGAGACTTCGCCCTTTCCTTAATTAGATATATACCAGCAATTCCACAAACTTTCGTCACGGGTCCAAGCAACGTTATAGTTCATTTCCTTCCCTCATGGGAGAATGAAGAGAAAAGGAAGAGACGAATCTACCGACATGGAAAGCGTATACTAAAAAAAAAAACTTTCATCAAACACAATGTCTTACTCTAAAGCAAGTGGTTACAAATCGCTTAATAAAACACAAAAGTAAATGAGCAGGTCTAGAATATACCTTTCGATTATAATGCAAAGTATTTAAACAAACTGCAAATGGTTGCTTTCGTTTGAACAAATAGTAGCTATCAATGAGCAAACGGTTTCTAACAATGCGCAAATGATTGATATCTATGTTCCACGGTGGCTATCAATTGCAAACGGTTACTCTGAACGTGCAAACTATTTCTAACAATGCGCAGACGGTTGATATCAATGTGCAAACGGTTGCTCTCAATTTGCAAATTATTTTTATTAATGTGCAAATGGTGGCTATCAATGTGCGAAAGGTTGTGCTATCAATGTGCAAACGGTTGCTATCATTGTGCAACGATTGCTATCAATGTGCAAACAGTGCTATCATTGTGCAAACGATTGCTATCAATGTGCAGTCGATTTAATTAAAGTGCAAACGAATTAATTACATGTGCACACACGCACTGGTTTCCCGAATCATCCGCTAGGGTTTGCAGTATGGTTTGCTATCTCGCAAGGGTCTAACCTTCTACTCTGTGTGACAAGGTGGATTTAATCCACTTGTCATAAGATGCTAGGCATTACCGACACCGCGAGGTGGCGCGGTATCGGTTAGCATATAAGAGCAATAAGAAGCGTTACGACCAGTGCGGGCATAGCCGCTGTGGTTAGCGTGAACGCCTTCGGATCCGAAGAGGCTCGGGTTCAAGACCCCGACGCCCGCTCATTTTTTATTCAGCACTTAAAAGTCTCATGCCACATATGTTACTATATAAGACGAATTCGGTTACTCATAACCTTAGCATCGATATTACGTAGTACGAAATATACGCCAAAGTTCTCGAATCATCTGCTAGGGTCGCGTGTGGTGCACTATCTCTCAAGCGTCCAAATATTTAATCGATTACTCTATATGGCCGCTACCAGCTCATATCCTTTAGTATGGATACTCAATATAACGTAATGGGGTAACACATACACACACACACACACACACATTTAGGTTAGAACCGGCCTGTGGGTTAGAACCGGCCTATGGGTTAGAACCGGCCTATGGGTTAGAACCGGCCTAGCTCATCTACTCAAACACTTTTAAAAAAGCGAAAAATTATCAGCTGGAGGCCTAGGCGGCCGGCTCGTGCTTCGAGACGTCGAGTTAGCCGGCCGCGTAGGCTATATTCGGCGATGTGTATGGCTAGAAATCGATTTTCCCGGGGATTAACTCCATTTAAATATCTCTCGTTTGACTGAACAAAGTAGCAATGGGTTTTTCTATATTGATAAATTACAAACATTATTTATATTTATCGTTTACTGACAAATATTATTTATTTATAATTGAATTAGTAATTATATCAGTAGAAACAAAAAAATAACAAATAATTAAAGACATTTCAAAAAGCGATAATGAGAAAAATGTTTAGATTGTTTATTTAATAAAAAAATAATTATTTTACTTGGTTATTGTTTAACACAAAACCAGATATCTATAGAGTATAGATTTTTTTTTATAAATGAAAACTAAAAATAATAATTAAATCCGTTTTAAAATGCCGAAAAAATTAATATTGTTTATTTAATAAAAAGAATAATTATACGAGGATATTGTTTATGCAAAACCACACATTCATAGACTTCCTATAAACTCGTAAAATGACAAACTAAAATCAAACACGTTTAAAAAAGCGAAAAATTGTTAGCTGGAGGCCTATGCGGCCGGTTCGCGCGGCGAGTCGTTAAGTTTTGATTTTTTATTAAATAAAAAAATAATTATTTTACTTGGTTATTTTTTAACACAATACCAGATATTTATAGACTTTAGATATACTTTTAAAAAAGAAAACTAAAAATAATAATTAATCTTTTTTTAAATGCGATAAATTACAAATAATATTAATATTAAGAACAACAAAAAATTAAACGTTCGCTACAGGTTATTTCAAAATAAAATTTATCGGGCTTTGCGAACCAATATGCTTTATTAAGCAAGGAAGGACGAAGAGTAAAAACCTTGCTTAATAAAGCATATTGGTTCGCAAAGCCCGATAAATTTTATTTTGAAATAATATTAATATTGTTTATTTAATAGAATAATAATTATACATAGTTATTGTTTATGCAAAACCACTCATTCATAGAATCTAGATAAACTCCTAAAAAGCGAACAAAAATCAAACGCGTTTATAAAAGCGAAAAATTGTCAGCTGGAGGCCTAGGCGGCCAGTTCGCGCGTCGAGTCGTCGAGTGAGCCGGCCGCGTAGGCTATATTCGGCGGTGTGTAAGGCTAGAAATCGTTTTTCCCGGGGATTAATTCGATTTAAATATCTCTCGTTTGAGTGAAAAAAGTAGCAATGGGTTTTTCTATATTGTTACGTGGGGTTGGTCGCTCTTGACCTTCGGGATAGCTCTCACGGGTTAATAAGTCAGTACCAGAGTAGAGGTAATAAATCGTTTATTTAATTGTCTGACTACAAAAGGTGGAAAGCGCATGTCTCGCTAGTCCGCGTGTCCATTGAAGACTGGACCATGAAATCCCTATCAGTCGCACGGTGGGGGTAGGACTGTTCCCAGGTGCTTGTCTACATGCTGAGTCCGATCTCAGCCTGTGAACACTAAGTTGCGCGAGCTCATCGGAACTCACGTGACACGTCCTAGGCCGCGACCTTCATCGGCCTCGATGAAGTTACATTTAATGTTCGAATATAAGAGATTACAATGCTGTTAGTATATTAAGGAAAAAATGAAGAAAAAGAGAAATTGAGAGAAAATATCTAGTAATGTGTTATTGTATGATTACATACACATATGTCTATGTGTTTTTGTCTTTACATGTTATTGGTATCGGTACATTAAGACATTTTACTTAATAAACCATTCTTTCGATGCGCGTTTTTTTAATCTTGGTACCTAATAGTTGTGGTGATTTTATATAAGACTAATACATTTCGTCTTTACGTTGAGTTCATATAAAGAAATATTCTTTTTTTTGTTTTTTTTTTCATTCGTCCATTCATGTGTTTAATTTAAATGTATACAATTTTGTGTGCGTGTGTGTGTTTTGTGTAAACATTCATAACCCATATCAACGTATTATTGGTATCACTGTTGTCTTTGCATTTTCATTCTTCTTATTGTGAGTGACTCCGAAACTTAACAACTTTGTAGCATTATTCGCCTGTTGACTGGTTGATGTAGGTAATTTGTTAGATTTTGGGTAAAATTGGGCCAATAAAGTAATCGTGTTTGTTGATTTTAAGTTACTCTGTATGTTACGGTTTGGCTGCGTTAGTAAACCAGATTGGTGTTGAACTAAGTCCATCTAAAATCACTTAAAATTGATTAGCAAAAAGGGGGGGGTGGTACCTGGAGAGAATAATTCTTAGTGAATGCGAGTATGTATTCGATGGTTATTTTATTTGTGCGTGTGTTAAGGCACTGTACTTTTTTTTATTATGCTTCTTATGAATATTGTTTTACATGAAAGAGAACGAATTGCATGTGTGTATGTGAGTGTGAACATAATTTCGTGATTTGAGTGGTGGTTTGTGTGCTTAGTCTACTAAAATGTTAGTGATCTTATGCTAGTACCAAATTAATTTACGGAGGATTCTATAAGTATGATGTAACATGAATTTTGTTGTAATTTAAAATTTTGCGTAACTCATGAATTAAGGATTGATTCTGTAGTTTTAATAAAGCTTACTCTCTTTTCGGGGATTTAGTGATGTTTCAATAGGATAGGTTCTTTGGGGTTTATATGAGCGAAAGGCAAGTATGTTCTGGTGGTGGATTGTTGACTGGATTTTCGCTGGATGGATTGTCGGTATTCGTCGGATTCCTCTATTTCTTCTGGAGGTTATGTAGTGGTTTGTGGGGTTCGTGTATGTGTTGACAAATGCATAAATAAATGTGTGAGTTGAGCTGAAACACAGGCAGCTAAAAAGGTGCCTACTGCAGCCGTAAGCCGTGTGAAGTGTGTAAGTACGAATTAAGACGTTAATTATAGCTTTGATGAATTGATAAGCTGAGATGAGGCCTATTATGGCTGCACAGTAAGTGCCGAAAGTGATGAGTCCTGATGTCAACGATGCAAATACTGATCTTGCTTTAATTTCTATGTATTTTCATCTATGATATTGGAAAACTGGCTGTGATGATACGTCTGATTTATTAGCTAATTTACGTGTAATGTCGAATATAATGGCTTGGTGTTCTATTGGAAAAAGTACATGGTTTTGTGCTCGTTCGATATCTGATTGTGAATAGATTCCACTGTTCATGATATTGGTTATTGATTCATAATACCATGTTGGCGTGGTTTTTGGATTGATCGTCTGGGGAGTTCGGACTTCTATAGATGTGGCTGGGTTTCTGTGCCAGAATCCATCTAAAAGATAATATGTTGGAAGTAATGGATTGCAGTCTCTTGTTATACTGTTTTTAACTATAATTCTTGATCTTGGTTTCAGGAAGGTGGATGCATTGTTACACGATACTGGAAGATCTTCAAAGCATTCTTCGGTTTTCCGGAATGTACAAATTACTTGTTGGCATTCAAAGATGTACGCAGCTTCCCCTGCTGCATAAGCCATATATCCTTCTTTGCGCATAATCGCTAATGCGAATAGATCCGGGTGCTGATAAATAAGGGACATCGCTGTGGACATGATTTGCCTTTCTATTTGGCATCTATTATGTAAAATGTCTTTGTATAGTGATGTAAATTGGGTTTTTACGTGTTTCGAGAAGTATGATATCTTGGCGTTGAAATAAGCATTGTTTAATATCTCGTGGATATTTAATGTTTTTCTAGTTGCAAATGAGTCTTGAGTTTTTTCAAAGATGACTAATATAGGATGCTCGGTTTTTAAAATTGTGAAACCACAAACTGATAAATTACCGGTAATCTGGAGTCCGAATTGGATATTGTTGGATGAGTTAGCGAAATATATGGTTTGAAGTCCATCGGAAACTTTGGTTCCGATTCCCTCATAGAGGATTACGTATTCTTCGAACTTGCAAATCGATCTTGCGGCATAACTCCAGAAATAGTGTGTACCATCTGAGTTGGCACATTTTTCGTCTGAATAAGTGCATGATAGACCATTTTCCATTATTATTTTGTCTTGTAATTTTTTAGCTGTTGCTGAAATTTCTGAAAATTATTTCTAGGTTATCGGTGACTACAACATTTGTGTAATCATGGTTTCGGTGTCTAAATATGGCTCCTTGACATTTGCCTTGATCGTCCAGGGAACCTGTGATAACTAAATTGACTCTGTTTATCTGTTTCTTGACCAAGTTGTCTACTATTTGGCCCATGTATTTGAATTGTTCGTATTTCACTAAATCGAAACACAATTCGCGAGATATTGATTTTTCGAAGGTTGATTCTCCGTTGTTCACAATTGAACTATGCGAAAACATCCCACATGAGGTGATCTTTCTGTTCACTAATATTTTACATGACATGACTTTTGCCTCTTCTTGATCTGTAGATTGCAATAATTGTATTGTGTTGTGGGAAACTAATGGCTCGTCTTCATTTGGTTGGCAACTGCCTATTTCTCTGATGGATATTAGCGTTGATTTTTCTTGATTATTTCCGCAGTCGTATCCTGATAGTGAAGTGTTGCAAATTGGTACTAAATGTGCTAGTGTTACAACCAGGATCAGATGAGTGACATGTGACGACTTCTGTAATCAGAGTGTTAGGATGGGTGAGTGAAAGGTTAAGAGAGATGTTTGTTAAGTATAATAACTATGATTGACTGAATGTATATAAAAGTGATGAATCCGTCGAAAATTAATTTGTTTACATGAACTGAAAGGATAAGCATGTTTTAATTGCTATAAAAGGTTGTGGTGACGTGTTACTACTGAAATGGATTTTTATTCGTGAAGTAAAAAAACCTACTTGTAAGTGACAAATATAACATTGTTGTTTCTGTGATGATTTGTATATGATTGAAGTTAAAATACGCCAAAACGTTAGGCTGCTTGATTTGAATTCGTAGAACATGTGTGTTTCGCCGACAAACTTATAACTCAAGACAATTTTCATAGAATTTGAAGCTGTTTGATTGTGACTAACTTGTGATTAATGTGGACTCGCATTTACTTGTGATTTTTTTGT